>CAOGCB010271990.1:0-15200 GCA_948266635.1 Cnidoscolus chayamansa
ACCTCCCATTTGTGAGTTATGGTAGATGTGTAGAAGTTGTGACCTTAAGGACCCATAATTCCCCACATACAATCTTCCTTTGTAGAATAGGACCCCTTGTTGGAAAGAATAACCCAAGTGTGCTTGAGAATCAATTGATACCTAGGATATGATTGAATTGGCAATAGTGTCATCTTGATAGCTTTCCACCAATTTCTGCATCCAAGTAGGTTGCACAGAAGATTGAATAGTCAAAGTTGAAGCAGAATTGTCTTCTGGAATTCTGGCTACCTTGTTTTCCACCCCCTTTTAGTATAAAATTCTGTAGTTCAATCCCAACAGCTTAGATACCCCTTTTACTTGTAGATTGGTGTGCAAACGCTGCTCTAAGAGGTGTTTGATGCTCTCATGGTCAGTTTTAATAAAGAACTCTTCATGTTCTAGATAGTGCCTCCATTTAGAGACAGCAAAGGTGATAGCTAAGAGTTCCCTTTCATAGACTGATTGTTCTCTAGTTTTAAGACCAAAAGCCTTAGAGATGTAGGCAATTGGGTGCCCTTGTTGCTGTAGAACTGCACCCATTCCCTTCCCACTTGCATCTGTTTCTATCACAAAAGGTAAAGAGAAATTAGGCAAGGATAAAACAGGGGAATGAGTCATTACTTGTCTCAGTTTGAAGAAGGCTTCTTCAGCTGCTGGACCCCATTTAAACCCATCCTTCTTCAGTAAATCAGAAAGTGGTTTACTAATTATACCATAATTTCTCACAAATTTCCTGTAGTAAACAGCTAAGCCCAAGAAACTCTTCAATTCCTTCACAGATTTAGGTTTTGGCCAAGAACTCATGGCTGCAATCTTTGATGGATTTGTGGAAACTCCTCCAGCAGAGATAATGTGTCCTAAATACTTGATTTTTGGTTGAGCAAAAGAACACTTACTGAATTTTGCAAACAGGTTATTGTCTTGTAGGATAGAGAACACTTGCTCTAGGTGAGATAAGTGCTCTTGTAATGAAGCACTATAGACAAGAATATCATCAAAGAAGACTAGGATAAATTTTCTCAAATGGGGTTGAAATAGGGAGTTCATGAGATATTGAAAGGTAGCTGGTGCATTAGTAAAGACCAACTGGCATGACAGTGAATTCATAGTGTCTTTGCTGAATTTTGAAGGTTGTTTTTGGAATGTCCATTTGGGTCATTCTGATTTGGTGGTAGCCAGCTTTTAGGTCAATTTTAGAGAAGATCTTTGCCCCATTTAGTTCATCTAGCAAGTCATCAATGATAGGGATGGGCAATTTGTTTTTGCAACATTTAACCACCTACTTGCACATGCACATGCTTTTATTTCTATTTTCTATTGCTATTTTTCTCTCTACGTCTACCACACGTGACAAAAACGAGTCAGATGATGGTCGGAACCGGTGGCACGCGCCCCACGCGACAGCTCGTGAACAGTGTCACTAAATCTTCAGAAGGCGCATGACACCACGTGCGGTGTCGGATGGCGGCGGAACTCCAGTGACTGGTCGAACTGAGCCATCTGGGCAAAAAATAGAGTTGGATGATGGCCGGAACCGGTGGCACACACCCCACGCATGAACAGTGTCACTGAATCTTCAGAAGGCGCGTGACACCATGCTCGTCGTTGGATGGCGGTGAAACTCCGGTGACTGGCCGAACTGAGCCTGGGCAATCTTCTGGTGTGGGTAGTGTCGATAGAGGAGGAAAAACTCAACCCCTTAGTCAGATAGAAACGAAGAAAAAAAAGCTTAGACGCAGGAGAGAGAAAACTCAATCTCCGGAATCGTAACCATGCTCTGATACCATGATGAATTTTGAAAATTTATTTCATTCAATTCTCTGATGAATATTTACAAGGCGTATACATATGAATATATAGGAAGAGCTATTCTAATTGAGGAAGAATCCTAATTAAGGAAGAATTCTAATTATACAACATTCCAAATATGTCAACAGAAAGCAACAAAATTATCTTTAGAATCAAACAATCAATGTCATCAAGATGATCACAAAAGCTATTGAAATCAAGTAGTAATAAATTAAGTTTTTAAAAATATACATAGTTATTCATTTTTAAATTGATTAATATTAATAATGTCTAAAAAAGATGGAATTAATATCTTTAGTTTTAAATTGATTAACGAATATATGATTGTTTTTACAAATATTAGAAGCATGCAAAATAAGAACAAACAGTGGATCTATTCTTAGAATAAGAAGAACAAACAGCGGATCTATTCTTAGCTATAGACTTCATGTTTGATTCTCAAAAACCACTATAGTCTCCGTGTTCCTCCACGCCCCCCTCCCCCACCCCACCCCACCCGAAAACAAACTATGTATTAACTAATCAAGGCCTTTACCTAAAACTCTAAAGTATCTGTACCAAAGAAAAATGACGTAAAGCAAGTTCACATATAAGAAGTCTAAAAATGCAATGACATTTTAATCAAGCAATCTGTTATAGAAGCATAATGGCAAATGGTCTATAAAATTTCACGAGCTTTAGCACTTCTATTGCTAAATCATTAACAGAAATTACCTCTGGAGACTCCAAATTCGTGTTTAATTTGGATAGCAAGTCTTTGGGTGATTGGTCTTTCAACATACTCGCAAGTTTAGGAGTTAGCAAAGCTCTAAGCGCATCAGCAGCTGCTGCATTATAAGGTGTTGAACTCTCATCAATGCACAGGCCACTAAGTCTTGACAAGGCCTCAGATGATCGAACAGCATGCATATTTTTGGCAATTTGAACACTAGAACCAACGCCGTGTGACTCTGTCTTACCAGAATCGTCTGCAGTTGAGTCATACTGAAGCAATAATGGCAAAAGGTACCTAAGCAAAAATAAGTTTAGATATAATAATAAAACTAGTTAATATTAAAATCTAAATGTGCAGTATAATATAACATTTCACCATAAACCATATTTTTAATTGTGTACTGCAAAGTGTAAACTAGAACCAAAGGTGCACCAGCATGGTGATAATCCAAATGCTTTATGAAAAAAGTACAATTATTCATGCCTAATATTACAAGATAATAGGAACTGCAGGCCCAGCATTAAAGCTTATGAAAAGAAATTTATCTAATAAAGAAATATAGCTAGCTTGAAATGCAGTAATGGCTGTTACGTTTCAATGGATACCTCCACCAGTATTGATACCCCCTATAACTAATTGGTATAAAATTTTGGGAACAGTTAGATCCATATAGCCAATCCCAACAAGTTTGGGATTAAGGCTTAGTTGTTGCTATTGTTGTTATTGGTAATTGTTGATGAGTAAGGAAAGAATCAGCTGATTGATGAGGACACAATGCTGATTGATGAAGACAGAATCTGTCAAAATCCACAAGGATTGTGCCTGAAAGTCAGAACTAATCCTTGGGGATCTAGCCTTGATTCTAGGGATTAAATTCAGGGATTAAATCCTGATTCTAAAGATTAAATTCAGGGATTAGAGTTTAAGACTCAATCCCTGAATTCTAGCTAGAAGAACTTGCTGTAAATAAATTAATTCCTGTATATATATTATATACGTGTAATAATGTAACATATGAATAAAAGATACACATTCAGTGCATTTCTCCACATGGCATCAGAGCCATAACGTAAACATAAAAATCTAGAACCGCGGAACTCTCTTTCTTTCCAGACATAGAGATGTCTACTGCCTCAGAAAGTTCTGAAACCTTGATACCCTCTAACCTCCTGTCAAAAAAAGCAATGGTGAGTCACACTCCATTCAAATTACAACCATAAGACTGAATGGAGAAAACTTTCTTCGCTGGTCCCAATCAATGAGGATGTACATCAAGGGAAGGGGAAAAATCGGTTATCTCACCGGTGACAAGAAAGAACCATCTTTGGAGGATCCATTGTATGAAACATGGGATTCAGAAAATTCCATGGTACTCGTGAACTCCATGGAAGAAGAAATCAGTAGCAACTATATGTGCTATCGCACAGCCAAAGATCTGTAGGATAACGTGAACCAGATGTATTCCGATCTAGGAAACCAATCCCAGATCTACGAACTCACACTCAAACTCAGTGAGATCAGGCAGAGAGAGAAACATATGTGGTAACAATTTCTTTAAAGGAATACCTGTCTATAAGTAACTTTACTAAGGAAAATTCATTCAAGAATCAATATTGAAATATTATCTTCTCTCTCGATTTCTTCTCTTTCGGTCTGCTTCTTTCTCAATTCTTCTTCCCTCCTTTCTCTATTTCTCTGAAATTTCTACTCTTTCTGGAGTAGAGATTTATGATCCATACAGTATCTTAATTTTTTTATACTTTTATGTATCTATTCCTTTTATGAACTTAGCATTTTTTTTCAAAAGAATTTGCATAGCAATCGGCTATTAACATCGTGTTACAGCTGTTATAGGCTTGTTTACATTACCCATGGCACTACTGCAGATGCGACCATGACTTGAATCAATGAAACATAAGTTCAAAAATAATGTGTGACCAGAACGTCCAAAAACAGGAGAAGTCAGAAGCAAATCTTGCACTCCTATTAACAAAAGGTAAAGCTCAGAATTATATGTATCGCAACCGAAAAGAAATTTTCACATTATAAAGGATTCAGAAGTCTGATTGTTGTCCAGCAGAAAAAGTACCAATTAGTGTTGCATTGGAAATTATGCAACAGTCCAATTAAAAACAAATGATCACATGAAAATTAAAGGAACTGAAAGAGCTTATCCATCTGATTAATGCAAGTGAATGTGGAGCTATTTCAAAGTAAGCATAGAATGAGAGAAACATATACAAAGAAAAATCAGTAAAAACAAAGAGAGACAAGAAACTGACTACTTACCAAAGAACACCTGCCTTTAATAAGGCATTCTGCAATTCGTAGGATACAGAAACATGTGCAATAGTCTGAAGGGCACCATCAACAGCTTCAGGTACAAGCTCAAGTTCAGTACAGTGCACAATGTCATCAACTAGTCCAGATAATTCATGCATCTCTGCTCTGGCACTCTCAAACTGACTCAGAACAGAAAAGGTTCGCATCACATTTGTAACAATAATAGCAGATGGTTCACTTGCAGAAGTAGTTGGCTGAACTACACACATGCAACGAGAAAGAAGAGTTGCAAGGAGCTGTATCCCATGGTGCCTTACAAGCTCCTCACCATTTAATGAAGAAGATGCACACCTAAATATAGGCAATAGAAAGTAAAGCCAGTCATATTTATATCTATGTTCATTAGAAAAAAGGAACAAAAGAGAAGGAAAATAGCAGGAAGAGCATGTACGTCAGCCAAGTAAGCTCTGATGCAGCAACAAGCAAGTGTGCTCTATCAGAAGAAAGAAAATTGTTGTCATCATTGTCTACAGTAACTGAATTAAGCAACATGAGATAGCCAGCATATTTAAAAGGCTCCAGTACATCACCATATCTTCGGTACAAGATGCATTGTCCTTTCAATAACAGCAGTAACCTCCAAGGCTGAGGACCCTGCAACCCTTGCATGGTAGCCTACAAATAATAATATAAGTAGGAATTAATTAGCAAAACAGAGCATGAAGCTGACACACATAAATTAACAAGTAACCAATTACTAGAAAACAATCAATCCCTAGCTATTTGTAAATCGTAATCTTGATCACTTGATCAGGAATATTGATCATTAACTATCTGATGTCTGAACTGTCAAAAATAGTGTTCTGGACTGTCAAAATTATCATTTGCACATGCAAACAACCATGAAAATATCATATAATCTCAATCACAAATTTGGGATAATTGTAATAATATTATAAAAGACATTTCAGACTATATTTGATATTACTGAAGCAGTTAACTTTGACTTTTTTATTGAAAATAATTTTATTGGTTATTTTTATTTCTTTCCAGCACGGTATTTTGCATATATTCAATACATATCTAAAAAGATGTTCACATTTTGGATTATTGTATTTTCTTCCACCAAGAGATTAAAGGAAACCTCACACCAAAATTATATCTCAAGGCAAGCACATTAATATTTCGCAATTTTCGTTCCACTTAACAAAGGGCATGGGTTAAATATAAACGTGCACATGCATGTCATGTTCTGAAACCTGAATGTTCCACAACATATATGTTCCTCCCAGATAAAATATTTTGATACCACTCTACAATCATTTCTCAACTTGAGTTCACAAGTACAAGCAACCTAGATATGATTGCTGCACAAGAGAAAACGCATTGAGAATCCTGTGCAACACAATATGCCTGCCTGCGTTCAACCGTAGACATGAACACACACTTTTAACTTATACATCTCCCTCTGTTAGTGCATATTTGTGTTTGGATGAATGTAACATCTATAAAAAGTGTCGAAGGAAAACAATGAAAGAAAAATGAATGTGAAATCATGAGTAAAAATTCCAAATATAGATCTACCAGGAAAGAAATCTTCAACTGCTAAAGCTAGAAGATGGTAGGGCTATGCATTTTTCAGTCAAAACCAAACCAAACCAATTAGGCTTTCAGTAAAATCGGTTCGGTTTGGTTTTTATTTCATATAATTTCAATCTTTTAAATGAAAACCCAAAAAAAATGAATCAACCTATTGAAATAAATAAACATTGATTTTTATTGGTCCAACCAATATATTCCAATCTAAACCTTCTTTTTTCACAAGGTCCAGCCCATCTTCCTCTCAAATCAACCTAGAAACCAAACCATTGACCAAACTGAACCAAAATTTTTTCAGTTCAGTTCAGTATTTAAAGTTGCAGAATTTCGGTTTAGTTTGGAACCAAACCAACCGATCATGCACCCCTAGAAGATGGAGCAATTACTCCATCAAAAGGCTTCACACAATATGACACAGATAGTGTCACAGTAGCAACCATTGATGTCTATGGAGAGAATTTTATATATCCCCGTAAATTCCTATTTCTGAGCTCGAGTTCAAATACCTGAAGGCGCTCATAGGCTTTCTGCACAGCAAGAAACTTCTCCCTTCCCTCAGGATTCTTGTCAGGATGATATTTCATTGCAAGTTTCCTGTATTGTCGCTTGAGCTTTTCTTCATCAATGTTCTCAATCTGCCTTGACATGCTAGTTATCTTCTCAGAAGTCTCGAAAGAATATTTCTTTTTAGCAGCTTCACTTGAGACATCTTCTGGTGATATTTCTAATATTCTGCAAGCATCTTCCTCAGAAAGATCCATCGGTCTCCGTGTTAACTCTTCGCGCCACATTACCAACAATGACTGCAGAAACTCAACATGTTCAACAATTGGCCAATTTGGAAAGCGGATCTCATTGCACAAGTTTCTAAGATAATAACGATGACACCACATTTCATCTCTAAGCTCTGGGTATGTCACAGGTGGCATGGGAGCATACTCGTATAAGGAATGACAGTGCTGTGACAACTTCTGGGGAAAATCACCCAGATGCTGCAAAACCTGGTTGAAAGAAAAGGAGGGCATGATGTCAGAAGTACGGTTTAACTGCCAGTTTATATCCTTCATAAACAAGAGGCCAGAAAACTATTAAGAACATACTGCATATGCCTCATTTCAAGTTAACTACCTGACGAATCAGATTTTCTGCTCGCATTTTGTGTGTCCATATAATCTCTGGAGTATCAGAATCGGAAACCATTGCAGCAGTAAAAGCAGCTGGACCACTGCGCTCCAGTACATACAGCAAAGATTCAGGAAGAAGCCCACCCAACACACTGCGTTTTGCAAGAGGCAATGACGAAGAAACAGCAGCTTCCTCACCACCATGGAATGCTTGATGGACATGAGTCACAGCAAACAGTTGTGCAATGGACAGCAGATTGGATCCAGGGTATGTCAGGGCAAAATAGAATGCACCTGTACTGTAAAGACGTATCATGGCCTTGGGATTTCTGGTAACAACAGCCTTCAGCAATGCTGCAGCAGCCTCCACAATAATTGGTTCGCCGGAAAGCATGGCCTATGAGAACAAGCAGATAGTAAATGAGGCAGTAGCTTTGTGAATTAATGGTTAAAATGATAATGGTAATTCAACTTCTTAAAAGAAAAAGAATTACACTATAAAAACTAGTATTCATTCAATCAAAACCTAAAGAAAATAAAAAGGATGTAACTCGTATTAAAAGGTCGCAACACATCATTTTCTATATATCCTTGCATGTTTTAGAAGTCCTCCAAAGTTGATTAAAAATACAGACACCAAATTCCAATCTCATAAACTTGGAGAAAAGTCTTACCAACACACCAAGTGCATCACAAAAGTATGAATACAAACATGCAAATAGATGCATGCTTGAGTAGATAATGGCTGCAACTAGGACTGATGTAGTATCTAGAGGGAATCTCACGAAATCACCTGTGCAATATGTGGAAGACATCGAGAACTTGAAAGTATTCGCTTTACCCTGGGTGTTGGGGTAACTATCTCCCCAGCATCATCCAAGTCTGAATGTGCAGCTACCATGCTATGTAAAATGGACAATGCCACATCCCCTACCTACATACAATATCCACCAATTAAAAAAATCCACCAAAGAACATAGAGTTGCATGTACATTTGAGAACCACTTAAAGATGTTACTCTGGCCACGCAGCAAGCACAATGAAGATCAGCATCAAGAACATCCACAATGATACCTACCTGAGATGATGTGAGGACTGGAACACGAACAGCTAATGCCCAACGAAGTTCACGGATATCACGCAATCTCTTCCACTCCACCATTCCAGATGCCAAGCACTTGGTTGTCCAGTCAATTTCTTTCTTTGACCAACCTTCTGATGGCATCCTTCTCAACAGGTCCAACTTGTGCACCATCATTGTCAATAAACATCCATTCTTTAAGTGGCTCCATGAAAGCAGTAGCAGCTAATAAATTAGACTGTAAAGGGTTAGCCGTTCTCTCTGAAGCTTCATGAACCACTGTCAGCAAATCAACAGCCAAGACACTCCCTCCAACCAAAACACAAGCTTCCACATTAGACAGAACCTTCATGAAAACCTGCAAATAAAGCCTCCTCAAATTAAAATAGATGGACAGTACAGGGTAAAGTGAAGAAACAAAAGACTGTGAATCACCTAAAAAAGATGAACAAGCCAAAAAACAAGACTAATATACCTTCAAAAGAAGGAGAAGGCGGTGCCTCAGAGCTCTATCATCTGTCCTATCTAAAAGAACTGTAATATGTGCAGTACCCTCAAAAGGACCTATAGTAATATAATGTTTTTCATAGACAATGGCCATTGCTCTTGCACAAAGCTCCCTTACTGAAGAGCCTCCTCCTCCAAAACGATCTAATCTTCCCATATCACACCAATCATCTAATGCACCCAGTTCATCAGGAACAGCACCATCTACTGTAAGCCCTGTGTCTGCATCACATAAAAATCGATGATATAGTGCCCTAAAAAAAGCTACAGGATCACGCAGAGGAAAATCCTGTGCCCTGCCACTGCTACCACTATCAAGCAGCAAACGCAGATAATATTGACCAACACATACTTCTTTGGACAAGCTAGGATAACTCACAGAGAACTCAGAATAGTTCCAAGATATCTGGGGTACACTATCTTGCCCAGTCATCACCTCTACTGTTGCCCCTCCTGGAACAATATCTTCAGTTCGTTCTTTCTCAACATCAAGTTTATGAACCTCAGTTTGCAAAGCCTCCCTGAGTTCTTGCCTTGTACGCTCATTCCAGATCAGATCTGCACGATTGTGATCAAGGCTAAATGCTCGCCAAAATTCATGCCAATTACAGAGTAGCCGGCCAGAACCCACAGGTGTGTTCTCCACAACAACTTGTGCAGGAGCTGGAAGGCCTGTGTTCTGGAAACTAGCCACATGAGAATCAGATTCAACTGAATGAGAGATATCAGGTTCTGCTGTCTCATGCATATTGGTTGAAGGTCTATCAGCTGATGCAGGTGAACATACAGAGGAAGTATCACTGGTCAAATTTTCAACTGTATGAAGAGTGAAAGGTTGTCCACGATGTGGATCCACAGCAGATTTTTTATAGTTTTCTGATCCTTTAAGACCATCAGCATTTGCATGCCTCACCGGATCACCAACTTCATAATTAACTTGATCTTGAGATGTAATTCCTCTCCCAGAATGACCTCTCCGCTGCTGAAGTAAACGTCTCTGTCTCCTACTAATCAATGATCCTTCTTGATTTGCATCTTCAATTTCAACCCCATCAGAGCGTGTGTGCAAATAAGCAACAAGCCCAGGAGGCAGAACCCTAGATAATAAATCTAAAGCTGGTTGATAGGAATCAGCCCAAAGCGCAACAAGTTGTCGACTAACCTCACGACGCTCACCAGCAGAAAGGTAAAAAGCATGCAATAAATGCCTCAGCAAAGCACCATCACGCAAAGAAGCATCACGCATTGATTCTGCTGCAATTGCATCTTCTTCTGCAATTGTACGCATGATCACAGCAACAGTTTCCCTGACACTTTCAGCAGGATGTGCAAATAATGCAAATAAGCGACGCCGCAAACCAGCTACTTGTCGTAACAATTCAACAAAAACTGTGTATTGTGTAGTGTCACCATGTGGTTCACATATCATAGCCTCAAGAACTTCAACAACAGCCATGGACAACAAAGGTGAGACAGACATGGGTTTCAATCGGTTCACAAGGATAATAACATAACCATTATGAGCAAACAACACAGACTTTGTGTGCATGATTGTGGCATGCCACTCTCCTTTAGAATCTGTTAATAGACTAGGATCTGTTGGACTACCACCAATAAGAGCTGTAACAAGTCCCGCAGCTTCAGCTGCTACACCCTCAGAACCATTTCTAAGCAATCCCATTATTCTTCCAACGGCAGCAGGAAAAGACAGTACATGTGAAGCTGCACTTCTAGAAGCCAATAATCTACGTAAACATGCAATGAAACCCATCACTGTTGCAGCCGCTTTAGGAGAAGGAGGTGGCAAGGGAGCCGACTCCGGAGGAAGATTTGGTGCAGCTGGAAGCATAGTAATCAAGGCCATTAGAGTTACCTCAGGCACTTCAATATTAGGAGGAACTCCACTAAATGGAATACAAGCATTGAACTCCCTTATTCTACGCCACAATTTAGCTCTTGAACCAGGAACTGATCCTCCTTCAGCAACAGCATCTTTAGCAGCTGCAGCTAAGTGTTTCAAATGCATGGATGCACTTTCCATGTCTACAGCAGGTCTTTGTGGCCCTACCAACAAATGAACTCTCCCACAAGGTGGATCAATACAATGACCCGGCATAGTCAACCTAGGTAATATAGGCACTGGGCTCTGACACTGCACAAATAGATGGTAGACTCACAAGTCAACACAATAAACTGCCCTAACAAATATTTGTACTAAATGACAAAAAAAATGGGTTCATCAAAAGCAAATATGGAAAATACGACGACTTGCAGTATCGTATTTCCATATACTTTTACATTTAACAAGGAACAGATATACCTACTTCTGTTTGCAACATATCCCGAACTGCTGCAAGTAAGCTATCACGAGACGTGCTTGCATAAACCTATATTCAAGCCGTAAATATCAGAAAATGCATGCCATAAGAAATCCAAATTTCAAAAAAACATAAAAAGAAAGGGACAATTGCTCACATGTATAGGGCATCCATCATTGTACTCAATAGCAAACATTTGAGGCTCCTCAGCAAATCGAACAAGCGAGCTTACTGCATATAAAGAACGAACGCTAACAGCCTGCACACATCTAATGAAGATTCTCAGCAATTGATATGTCACACACGTATGCATCACTACATATAGCATTAAATACATCTTAAATAAACCTTTACCAATTTTAATTCACACAACAAATAAGGTTGACATCTCATTCTCAAACACAAGGATAATGGAGCAAGCATTCTAGTTTCTACCTCAATCCCTACATTCGTAGTTTTCCATTGACTTACTTCATAATTTTCTGGGCGTCTTTCAACAAGTGAAGCTTTCGTTAGAATGAGTTGACGAGAGACAGCATCACCATGATCGCCAAGTCCACCTTTTGGGCCAATTCCCAAACTCAATCCAGGAAAATTTAGAGTTCCATGAGCAGCCGAACGCAACCTTGTTACAGACCAACCCCCACAAGGGGTTTCCTCTGCTCCAACTGCCTCTTTCGCTGAATTTTAAAAAATAATTACATAATTAATTAAAATATAAAAAATGAAAAATGAAAAAGAAGACAATAGAAAAGAGTATCAAAATGTCCATAAATAGCTACCCCTCTGCTTGATATGCTCCATTATATTCAGGGTTTGCGAACTGTCCACAGAAAGTGATACCCCAATCATTGACTTGGCAGTTTTAGTCTGCAAAAGCACATTCAATGTAATTAATATCAATGTGAACAATGTTCTACAGCAACCAAAGGACAAATTAGGTGCATAAACACAATACGGCAACTCTTTATAAAGAGGGAGACCATGCAGCAAACATGGAACTTAAACAAACATCCAACATGGTTCCAAAATATATAAGCATGAAATTATAGATTTAATTATGGAAAATGCAATTCTTACCAAGTTTGAGATGATTTCTGTATTTGTGGTCCCTGAAGCAGCTTGGAAAGCTTTAGACTTTCTTCCATATAAAGGGCAAATAACAAAACCTCCACAATCGCTTGCTTTCTTTCCATAAGCATCGGAAAGGAGAATAATGGCAGGAGAACTCATGTCTCTAAAATCCAAGCACCAGCGTAGATCCCCAGTTTTTAATTCAACCAGTTCAACCCCAACATAAGTAACTTTCAATTTCTGTAAAAGAAAGCAATTAATATATCGGTAGTTTGAAAAAGGCTGCCATATGAAATATATAATAATTAAATCCCAAATAAAAGTAAGAAAAGGATATACAAACTGGCTCGTATATGCAGGAGATATTTCACCATCTCCTCATCTTTCACAACTAATTGGTTAAATTAGGTATTATAAGTACCGCTAATGCAATTAAAAAGGAAATGTACAACAGAGATGGACACGAGGCAAGTAGTTAAAAAAAAAAAAAAAGATTTCACAACCATAGATCTTTCTGAAGAAATAGCTCTAAGCTGAATAAAGTAGATGAAAATTATGCAGCTAGTTGACACTAATCCTGTGTTTGGCTTGATCCCATTAAAAAATATTTGGTGGAATTCAATTGATTCTGATTAGAATTAATTTGAAATGAATTCCAGGTTTTGGTACACAATCTTTAAAATGCATAATTCAATTGAATCCATATTATTTATGCTTGGTATAATTTCATAACTGAAATTCATTTGCTCTCATTTCCTAAATTACCCTTAAGAGAAAAATTAAAAAAATTAAAAACGTCTACTCTATCAAAAAATTACAAACCCATAACCCAATACACCTACAATAATTAACAAATATATCAACCATTAACAATATATTAATATAAAATAAATTCACATGTTACAAAGTAGAAAGTGATTAAATATAAAAACTAAGAAGAAATTGAAATAATAACCAGTTAAAATAAGTAAAAAAATCAGAAATAGTTTGGAATTAATGCTTAGTTATTTTTGTAATTGTTAAAATAAATCTCTTCTTTTTATTTTTTTTAATTAATTAATGTACTTAATGAGTTACTTTAGAAAAAAAAATAAAAATAAAAAGGACTATCGAGAGAAAATTTTCTGATAAGGACATGTTAGTCCCAAAAATAATGTTACAAAAGTGTTGTGAAATTCATTTTAAATTCAGCCAAATTTGATAGGAATTATATTTAGTTATAAACAATTCCATAGAACTGTATTCTTTTCTTTTTTCTTATTCAAACCAAACACACTAAATATGGAATTGAATTCCACATAACTTTGAGAATGGAACTCCACATAACTTTGAGAATGGAACTGAAGCCAAACATACTCTAACTTGAAAAGTAAGACATAATTACGAGTATAATGCTTACATTAGCGTTAGTATTGTGATCCACAAGTAGCACGCCATTCATAAAAGTTCTTGGAAACAATGAAATTAGAAGAAAAGACGGGGTTTTGTCTGATTGTTCACTTATAGAAGGTATGAAGAAATATGCCTAGTTAGTGAGCCATCGCTCAGGGAAAAAATAAATAAATTACTAATAAGAAGAAAAGAACATAAAGAAGATAATTCAGAAATCTTGAAGATTGTTACACTACTGAACACTACTAAAAGTAGCATCCTTATAAGTTATAATATAGGTCACTCAGAAAATTTTCAATTGCAAAGACACCATAACTGCTCATGAGAAAGGAGGAACAAGATGCAAGTACAGAACACATCACGGTAGTCAAACGCAGACCACAATAAAATAAAGTCTTAATACATAACAAGTTACAGGTGAACTAAAACTGCAACTGAAATCAAAAAAGGCACTTACAAAAGGAACCCAGTCGCCGTTCCTTCTTCTAAGATGCATCACCGGGAACTCCGCCACAGCACTTATCCTATTCCAGCGTATTCTATGCAACTCAGTAAGAATACTGGCCCTATACCTGGACGAAAACTTCATCGCCTTGAATTTACCTTTCCCATCAGTCCTAACACTTAAATTGAACTCAATTGAATTCTCATCGCGTCCAATAATTGGAGAGGCACCTTCGAAATCCCTTCCTACATCGTAAGAGTTGGTGACTGAGAGCGTATTGGGGTCCAAAGTAATAATCGAAACATTAGAAATACACATAATCCGCTTGTATCGACCCCGCCAGGAGTGTTTGACGACGAGGTATCGGGCAAGGTACTCAGGCTCTTCCTGAAGGGGAGGAGCAGAATTGGCAGGAGGAGGAGAAGAAGAGGAGCAGAATTGGCAGGAGGAGGAGAAGAAGAGGAAAAAGAAGATGAAGAAGAAGAAAGATTATTAGAAGGCTCCATTTGAGGTCTGGATTGATCAGGTGCGTGTCGGGTCACGGATTGCTGCTGTTGTTGTTCTAGGTAGTGAAGGGTATGGGTGGGAGGGGCATTGTTCGAGCGGATAAAGAACCAAAGTCCCACGCCAGGTTGGGGGTGAGACCGTGACTGATATGCACCCAGTTTTCGGCTGTGATTAGCGATTCGCCACTGGGATTGGATCGATCGCCGGAGAAGCTAGGCCTAATCGAATTGACATGAAAATTTAGTAGATTAAGGATCTCAATGGAGAAGAAGGAATTGTCTTTGGAGGAAGAGGAAGTTGGCGCTATCTGCTGTGGTGGTGTTTC
>CAOGCB010272072.1:0-18213 GCA_948266635.1 Cnidoscolus chayamansa
TTTGTTGAAAAAACTTAAATATTTAATTATAAAAATTTAAAATATATTTAACGGAAAGAAAAATAAACTCTTGGGAAGGTATTAGGACATCGGGAACGGTTATTCGCTATTCTAAGAGAAAAATGTGATTTGTCGTAATACACGTGGCAGGTAATGATTCCATAAAACGTGATTCAAGCAATTTTTAATATTACGCTTTTTTTTAAAATAATTTATTTAACTTTTGTCGGGGACAGCCCTCGTGCCGGTGCCACAGTTCAAGTTTAACAAGTAAACTAACTTCACTCTTTACTCTCCTAATTTCATTCTCAGGCTCTTTGAACCTTTTTACACTTACCAAATTAACAGCCTGGAAAATATCATAAAGAAAGAAAAAGCAACTATATCTCTTTTCTTCTTCGAATGTTGAAGCTTTTGTCTGTTCATCAGCGCCTCTTCAGCTTCCTCCACATTGTTCCTCATCCTTCTCCCAGGTTTTCTTTTTGTCGCTTTGATTCTCTCTCTCTCTCTCTCTAAGCAAAGTTCAAGATTTGGAGTTCTTTTACTTGTTTCTTGGTTTGTGATTTTATGCTGCGATCTTAATTTCTTTGATTTAGGGATTAGGAGGTGAGATTTTGAGTTCTTTTGGCGTTTTCAAGTCTGTGATTAAGCGGCAGATGGCAGCTGAGCTCGTTAATTCTGCAACAAGTGATAAACTAACTGAACTTGATTGGACTAAGAATATCGAAATATGTGAATCAGTAGCCCGTGATCAGAGGTATAAATTGCTAATTTAATTAAAATCCATTAGATTTCAGTGAACGATTATGTATTCTTCAGTCGTTTGATTCATTGTTCCTCTGTTACTGTTTTAATGTTTTAGTTATTCTATATAATTCCTTGATTGTGTTCAATATTGGGAGTGCACTTATTCAAGCAGCAGTTCTTATTAACTATAATTGTTTATTGTCATTGATGATTTGAACTATGTTGAAATCAAGCATTTGAATTTGATTTTCAACATTTCCATGATATTGGTCTTCTGATTCTAATCTGCAGGCGAGCTAGAGATGTTGTTAAAGCTATTAAAAAACGGTTGGGGAGTAAGAATCCAAATGTTCAACTATATTCAGTGATGGTAGGTTGATGCTCTTTCTTTATATGATAAATCTACTTGTTGCTATACTCTTGATCTAGTATTTCAATCATTGTTATTCACCAGAATTGCGTGTTTTCCATTCTTTTTCTAGTCTCCATTCAAATATTATATCTTTATTTTAGTTTTTTTCAGTAGTCTATGACTTCCTGCCAGATTATTACATTCCTTCTAATTCTGTAGTTGTTAGAAATGTTGATGAACAATATTGGAGAAACTGTTCATAAAGAGGTGATTGACACTGGAATTTTGCCTATTCTTGTGAAGATAGTAAAGAAAAAGGTTGAAGTTTTCTTCTAAATAAAATTCAGCATTTTTTTTTGTTTATTTTACGCATTTATATTTAAATCCATCTTCCTTTTCAGACAGATTTGCCTGTACGGGAAAGAATATTTCTTCTTTTGGATGCCACACAAACATCACTTGGTGGTGCTTCTGGGAAGTTCCCTCAGTACTATTCTGCATATTATGATTTAGTGGTAGGTTCATGTATGAAACCTGTATAACCTTGTTGGTAGGTTCATGTATGATTTGCTGGTAAGATTTTTTTTTTTAAATGAACCCAAGATTAACTGGTTTATTAAACATTATTGTTATAAATTCATAATAAACACTAATTTTACCTTGGATTTTTTTTTATATAAAAGGACATATCATGTGGAATCTATGTATAAATAACAAAAATGCAAGTTGTATAGACACTTCAGGAATATATATACTTCTCCCAAATTGAACTTCAGAATTGGATAAAATTGCAACAAATTTTACAAATCTGTACTGTTATGCCAAGATTTAAAGCTGGATTAAATCACCACAACACACAGAGGTTTGGCTTTTATGCCAACAGACCTTTGGGTTGTTGTAGATAAGTTTTGAGGGGTAAATATTGTGTGTCTTTTGTTTTTTCTTAAAAGTCTAAACTCTTATTACGGTGCTTAAGGAAAGATCTTGTAACTTGTATACCAACCTATTAAAAATTAGAATACTGTATTTTTATGTGGTCCCTACCACTTTTTCAATAAGATTTATTATAATTTTAAAAAAATGTGTTAATTTTTTATTGGATGGGTGTATATATTGGATTACTTGATGTGTACAAGAATTTCCCCCTGCTCAATAGATTTGTCATGGTCACTTCTTTTATCATTCATGTAACATGTACTGCTAGCATGGATCACATGCACTAGGTTAGGTGATTTTAGCAGTAGTTACTTAGCTCATAGTATAATAACTAAATGCTTTTAACTACTTCCATTTTCATGTTACATTTTAATCCATAAATAATCTATATTTTCAGAGTGCAGGAGTACAATTTCCCCAAAGGCCTTGTGCACAACAAGCTAATAATCCTACTTCACAAGTAAAGAAAAAAAGCACTCTCAATGGGGAACTTGTTGCCGCTAGAGAGGAAGTGGTTTCTCAACAGGCAGAACCTGAAGTTGTTCCTGAATCAAGGTATCTTTTTTTGAATCATTCTGTTTGATACTTAAGTAAGTTGCATATGCAACATTTTATTAATGACTGCTCACTGGTTGTGTAGTTTAATCTATTGAATATGATTAGGCCTGGCAGAAATAGCTGTTTTTTGCTGTCATCTTGTGATCAGCATCTAAATTTTCTTCTCATTAGAAGATTTTAAACTTCAGGTTCTTCTAAGAAATGTCATTGTTATTTATAGCCTACGCTGTGTGGACTTGGTTGCAAATCTAAGGTTTAGGTTCATTCAGTTGCTTTTGATATTTTTTTTGGTATATTTTGAAAGCAAAAACACCATGTCTCCTTAGATGTCCAATATATGATATTCAGAATAATGCTTCTGGGATAATGAGAAGAATTAGAGCAAAAAACTTTCAAATATAAATTCACATTGAAATGACATGATAGATGAATTTTTTTCCATCAGCTACATTCCCTCTAATCTCAATGTATGACCTCCAATCTCAACATGTTATTCTTAACAGGTTGCATCATGCAATCAAAGCAGAATAAATATGGCAATTAATTAAACTAGTAGTTGAATTGAAAGAAGAGCATCATGCAAAGTGGATAAGCTGGAAAGTAGATGAGAGGAATTATCAGAATGAATTAACTCAAAAGGGACGAAGCTTTTTTTATTGACTCTAGATATAGAAGATAAAATATGGTGTTTTGTAAACTGAGATGACTCGTACTCTAGTATTGACAGACTAAAACTGAGGATATGTTTTTTTTTAAAGATGGACAAAGAAGGAGGACCCACTTGACAATGAACTTCAAGAGGTTTGAAGGCACTGGAGCAATCTAAAGACCACATTACATGTTGATCTAGGAGGTAGAGATCTCCAAATTTACATCCTCTACCAATAATTTGTTTTGTGACAGGATTCTAAAACATACAATGATTAGGAAAAATAGAACAAAGCAATTTAATTTTCAAGTTCGAGTAAGTTTACTAGTGAAAAAGATTAAAGGAAAGTTTAAGAAAACATAAAACAAATGATAAAGAAATAGATGATGTTGGATTTGCAATTCTCGAACTTATGACACAAGTAGACCCATCAGTTAAAGTGATAGTAGAAGAATTGGTATGAGAATGGAAAGAAGTTAAAAGACTAGAATTATTTGTCATATGATTTGTAGCACTAAATTCATGATTCATTTGGATGAGGAGGACACAAGGCAGATAGTGTAATTTCCTGATCTAGCAATTGCAATAATGAAGGAGTACAAACTCCTCTGCAATGCCAAAACACCTTTCTAGGAGGGATATAGGAGTTTGATCTGCTAACAGATTATCTAACTGACATTGTTGATTTTTTGTTTGAAGCTTTAAATGTATTATGTCTAGGAGGCCAAGCTCATGATAATAGCAACAAATAATCCCTCCTAAGTTTTGACTAGAGCAAGCCTAGCCACATTGATTACTTCAATTGGCGGTGACACAAACTTTATTGCCACTCTTATTACCCTGATGTCCACTTGTATGCAACCGCAGGAGCACCATTAGCAATCTATGGAACTTGGGCATTTTCATTGTAAGCACTCTCTTGTAAGCACAACATGCAAAGAGGATATCTTAGAGCTAGACATTCGTAATTACAATGAGTTTATTGAATTTTCACATAGAACTAAGTTGCAACAAAATGTTAAGCTTTTCATAAATTCGTTTGAAAATTTATAAAGTAGGCAGTAAGGGATATGCCTTACACACCTCATAATTTCATGAAATATTCTATTTGCCAAAGTAAAAAAAATCCAAATAGATCATTAATTTTTTAACAAACTTTCAATTAATATTAAACTGATTACCTCACTATGAGCAAAGTTGCGAAAATAACCAAGCATCCTTCCAAAGCTAATTCTGCCGAGTGTCAATGCTAGGTAGGTCAGTATATCATCTTTATCAATAATTTGCAAGTAGATACAGACATCTTTGCCTCACTATGAACAATAATTCGCAAGTGATTTTTCGTATTTGTTTCTGAAAGATATGTACAATATTCATATATGAAGGTTCCTATGATTGTGAATCCTAAAAAGAAAGATATCTCTATAATTATGCTATGAAATATTTACATAATTACACCATTAATTCCTTCACATAACAAAAACAAAAATATTTAGTGTTTGGTTGGCCATGCCTGTTCCTCTTTCTCTCTCTCTCTTCGACCGCAATATTTGATGCTTTGCCCTTGTCCCCATTGACCTTTTCTACAGTGACCTCCCATGGTTTGCCTAACAGCACCCTCCACCCCCTTCTCTCTCTCTTTTCCTTTTCCCTTTTTTACTTCTCTATCCATCACCCCCATCCAAAAAGAGTGTTAGAATTATTCTTTCTTTGCAGTTTTGTGGAGCATTTAGATCGTGGAATTAAATAACGGCCATTACATAATGTAACGGCCTTTATGTAATGAGATTTGGGGGGCCCATTACCCATTACCCCATTATTTACAGGCCTTCTAAATTTTGCAGGTGTAACGGCCGTTACCGACCGTTACATAACGGTAACGACCATTACTGACCGTTACGTAACGGTAACGGCCGTTACTAATAATTCACACCTCCCCTTTTCACATGCCAAATAGAAGACCCACTCATTTTTTGCTCCTCAATTGTATTAGCAAGTGTAAAACTCTTTTTTTTTTTTCATAACCTCTCCATTTTACTGGAAAACAACTCATTTCACTAGCATTTTTCTCCCTTAAAGCTAAGATTAATCACAAAAAGAACCTCTATTCCATAGTTCTTGGCTTCTTTCATCCAAAAGCTGAGTTTTTGTTGGATTTTCGATGGTAATAAGGTTAGTTATTTATTTTGTACTTCCTATCTACAATTCTACAATCTATATTAATTGTTTTAAACATGAATGAAAGAAAACTATAGTCTTTATTTGATGAGTTGATGATGTTTATGAATGATATGTTTATACTAGTCTTTATTTGATGTATTTATACTTATTATATTGTTGTATTTATTAGTTTTTCTTATATCTTGCAATTTCTATTCATTTTATGCACTTTGCAAATATCTTTGAAAAATTTGCGTAGCGCTAGGCCGTTACCGTTACGTTACAGCCGTTATAGGCCTGTTTACGTTACCCACGACCACAGCCGCGAACGTGGCCGTGACTGCGATTTAAAACCCTGATTTAGATAGAAAGGATGCTTGCATTTTTTGGTGCCGAGTTTTCTTTTTTGAATCTCATATGGAGCAAAGCTTTTTCTCCACTTCTTTGCATGCAGGTGCATCAGGGCTTTTCAAGGAATTTCCTTTGGTATTATTTAGCTTAATTTAGAAGGGACTACTTTTAATTTCCTTTCATGCTATTAGGACTTTGAATTGTTATAATATTTGAGTATTTCTTATTTTATGAGGAAAATTGATCCTCGTGGATATATTTTATTCTTATTCCTTAATTTAAATTTCTTTTTTTTTATAAATAAAATAAAAGGAATAAATTCATAACTGTGGACTATGGAAAATTGTTGAATTGTTTATCTTAAATATCAACAAGCGTATTTGTCTGATTTCCTTAATTCATGCTCCAATATATGGGAAGTAACTCGTCTCACAACAAAGGCTTGTGAAAACTCATTCCTGTCTAGCTTATAAAACATTCATAGATTTTAGTATGTGTAGCCTACTAGGTTATTCCTTGTTTCCTTAAGAAACTTTGCCAACATTTTGTGTTTATCAAATTTTTGCTTTTTGTCTGTGTGTTTATCAAAACACGTTCTTTACCCCCTCCACACCTAGAAATTTTACTTCTGTAGATTTATGGGCTAATCCTTTGGGTCATGAAATATTGTACATACGTTGCCTATCTCAAATTTTGCTTTCTATTTAGATGTTGTGTACCAGTGGTTATTTTTAGTTCCTCAGGAAAGTATTATGTGCATTTAATTCCTTTTTTCCTTCATATGACACTGATTCCGATTTTCTGTAACTATAAACAGTATTATTCAGAAGGCTAGCAATGCATTGGACGTTTTGAGAGATGTCCTTGATGCTGTTGATTCCCAAAATCCTGAGGTATGTAAAAGTGGTTATCTTTTCTTTATTCTGCATATTTCCTTGGATTTAATTGGATGAACATATTTTGCTAATTATTTACCATCATTGTCACACTGATTTTTTGGCAGTCACATTTCTTGGATTTAATTGAATTTTTTTATGAGTACAACTTGGAGATTGTTTTGTTACTTGCAAATCTTTTGGAAACTAATGCTAGTGTAGACAGTTATTAGTTAAATATAATTCTAATTCAAATATTATACTTGAATATTTCAATCTTTTGTGTTGTCCTCTAAGTCATCAAAACATTATGTTGTCTACTGCTTTAAAAAGGAAGCTTGGCAATATAATTACTCTTGCACTTGCAATCTTCACTACTGTCAAGAGTGTTCCTTGCTTCTGTACTAAAACCTTCCCACCCTATCTTCCTTTTTTTCTGGTACAATTTTTTTTATTTTTTTTGTGTCCTGAGATTCTGCAGCTTGCTTCCTCATTCAATGTTTGTTATGAAGACAAGTAAACAGCACTTACAAAGTCTTGAAATGATTGAAAAATTTTAATTTGTTTTTTCCTTGATTGCATTTTTTCCCTTAAATAAACCCATGAAATTATAAATTAGTAGCTCTCATTTCCTTTTTTTCCTTTTTTTTTTCTCTTTTTCTTTCTTAGGGAGCAAAGGATGAGTTCGCTCTTGATCTTGTGGAACAGTGTTCATTTCAAAAGCAGCGTTTAATGCATCTTGTGATGACTTCTCGGTAAAACTACTTTCTATTACCAGGATAGTTCTTATTAAGAACTTCAGTTGTTGCTCTAAATTTTCGATATATAAATATCATGGGAAAGTAAATAATCATTATGCACCCCAAAGTAGTTTTGATTGGACCTATGTTCCAACTTTTTGAAAAAGCATTATCAATTCAACTTTAAAACTTGTTTCATTTAAGTAGTGGTGAATGGACTCAAGGTGAATGCATTCACTGGCAATTTGCTCAGCAGCCAATATTGATATGTGAGGATCCACATCAGTTGGTTTGATTTGATTTGGTTCAATTGATTTCAAGTTTGAGCAGCACCTATGTAATGAAATCTATGGACATGAAGCTGAAATAAAAGAACCAAAATAATTTTATGAAATGTTCTAAGCTGGATTTGTGTTTTTGGAACACATTATGGGGATGCTATGAAAGGGCTTATACATGCTCGGAATTTTGGTATTGAATTCTTCTAAGTTGTTTCAAAGAATCAATGTCCATCTCAACCCAGAACATGAGTGATTTAATTTTAGATGAAATGCCCAATTGAGAAGGAAATGAATTAAAAAGGAGGAGAAGTGTTTAATATACAATTGTACTAAAACAAGAACTTGTGGTGCGGGAGTTTTCTTTTGGGCTTTACCCTCCCACGGCTTCCATTGTTTTTGTTTTAGAAGGGAACAAAATTGAAACAGAGTTGAGCAATCAAGCCAGTTGTTGACAAAGATAGAAAGAATTAGCCTCTAATTAGAGAAGATTCAGTTCCAGATCAAGAAGAATCAGCCCCTGATTCTCAGGGATTAAAAGCTTGATCTTAGGTCTGATTCTCAAGGATCATGACACGATCCTTGAGAATTAAATCCAGGGATATGAATCCTTGGATTTCAGCTAAATTACAGCTAGCATTGATTAGGTTTCAATGTATATAAACCTGTGTATATGTAATATGAATGAAGAACAGTACAGAATAAGAAGATACACATTATTCACATCTATATAAAGTGTTCTTGGATGATTTTCATTGATTAATATAGGGTCATGATAAAAGGGGATTTTGCATTTCTTTCCATACTGCATGTAGAGTCTGGAGATCATTGGCTAATAACAAGAAAAAATTGATTCTTAGGTCGAATTTTCAATCATGGCAATTTTTTTTATTTAACCATTAATATTGCTCTCAATTTTAGTTGGGCTTGGTAAGGTATTTGCCAGGGCTCCAAGTTTGATGTTCTCTTATATATTTTTATTCTTAACGTTCCACTTTGATACCTATGTTGATTATTTCAATGTCGGTTGATATATAAATTAAATTGTATAAGGTACTAATATGTTTAAAATAATATAAAGAAAGAAACTCATTTCACCATGTCCCTTTCTCTCTTCCTTCTGAAATCAATGTTCAGCAAACTCTGAAAATCGAACATCAGGAATCAAATAGTACAAAATCCACCATCACAATACTACCACCACAGCCACCTCCAAAACTAAGCCTGGAAAAGAGATAAGAGAAGGGAAGGGAACACATGATAGCACTCTAGCAGTCAATGCTGAGTACACCCTCAGGTCACTCTATCATCAAGCATTACTCCTTACCACTAGCAAGGAAGATGAAAATCCCATCCTCTATTTGGGTGGACCTTTTTTTTATAGAAAAAATAATTTTTAAATGTAAATGATTTTGTGTCTTAATTGGAGTTAAGAAGAAAGATAAGCGTGTTATTGGTGCATAAACCTGGGCTCTGAGCTGTTGGACACAGGTTAGAGGCAGAAAATTGTAAATCTATGTGAAGAAAATCAAGAGGAAGAATATGTGAACTGAAGATAGCAACTGCACTTATATGTTAAGAAAATCCATATGAGTGTCTAGTGTTGTGCCTCTTGTAAGTTTGGTTCCTTGACTTTTAGAGTATGACTGTATATATTGATAGCTATTAGAAGTCAAATAATATCCATTCTAACTGTATATATTGATAGCTATTAGAAGTCAAATAATATCCATTCTAATGAATTGTTTCAATGTGATTTGAGAGAGAGAGAGAGAGAGGTCATAACTATAAAAGGTGAACATTTATTTTTTCTTCTTTCTTTTCAATTTTTAGGATATATTAATTTCATGTGGGATCATTGCATTAAACTATGCTGAACAACATCTAATGGGGAATGCTTTGGAAATTAATTGAATCGTACATCCATAGTATAAGGAGTCTGGTGCAAGCCTGTTCAAATTACAGTATCACAAGTGTTAAAGGTTATGAATGTAAGTGAAAAACTGAAATATTGACCACAATTGAAAAGTGAACCAACTTGTACTCTTTTTGGTCTTAAAGCCCTATATTTGATTATGTGTCAATACAATGGTATTACCATGTTAGAAGGGGACTCTTATTATAGCAGGTTTTATTAATTTGAAAGACTAGTTGGGGTGATGACTTATTCTGTTATCAATTCCTTGATTCAGTGGATAGAGATGCTAATATTATCATTCATGTTACCTATTCTAGTTTTGAATTGGTTCCATGATTTTCTTCTACATTACTTGATTGTGTTTACGTGGCAAATTTTTAGTTGCTGATACTAACATGCTTGTCTTGAGTTGTTTATATGGAGGAAATAATAGTTTGTCTTTGCCTTTTGGACTGTGGATGCTCGCAACTTGCCTATATAGCTTGGTCTTGCTCTTCTTACATATTACTTGGTTTAAATCATATTTTTTATTTGAAATTCTTAATTGTCTTGTAAATGTTTGGTTTTATGTTCAGGCAACTCTTTAAAAACAATTGTGAATAGGAAAGATTCAACCACTGGTGCCTCACCTCTGAAGCAGAAAGAACAAACCATCAAACGATCTTCTCTTCCATGGGCAGAAAAATACAGGCCAAAAGCTCCTAATGATATCATTGGGAATCAATCATTGGTATGCATTTTAGCCATGATCTTCCATGATTTTCTCTAGCTGTTATTTATCTTTAATATTTCAGTCTTTAGAAGTAGTGTAATAAACTTTCTCCACGTATATTTAGGTTAACCAACTTCATAGTTGGTTGAAAAATTGGAATGATCAGTTCCTTGATAGTGGAAGTAAGGGAAAGAGAAAGAAACAAAATGATTCTAGTGCCAAGAAAGCTGTGCTATTAAGTGGGACACCTGGCATAGGGAAAACCACATCAGCAAAGTTGGTCAGCCAAATGCTTGGTTTCCAGGCAATTGAGGTTGGCCTTCTTTTACACAAGTTGTATTGAATTATGGATTCCTTTTTTGTTTTTTTGTGCTAATAGATCATTGCAAATTATGCTGTTTAATATTTGTAGCTTTTCTTTTGCTACCATTATTATGCTATATGCATCATCAGGTAAATGCCAGTGACAGTCGGGGAAAAGCAGATGCCAAGATTAGTAAGGGAATTTGTGGAAGTAATGCAAATTGTATAAAGGAACTTGTCAGAAATGAAGCTTTGGCTGTTGACATGGATAGGTTGATTATGCAATTTAATTCTCTATTTTTCAGATTTTTTTAAAGTTATTAAGCTCTATTTTTATAGGTGTATATTTGATGAGGTTGATATGGATTTGTGTTTCAAGTGAAAAATCATAAAACACTGAAATCAAATAATGTCAAAATTCAAATAGCCCTTAATTTCAAATTCTCATCTATTTAAATGGATGCATAATTTTTTCCTATGCGGAATTTGAGTACTGTGAAATTTTAGGTCGAAGCATCCAAAGACAGTTTTAATCATGGATGAGGTAGATGGGATGTCCGCAGGGGATAGAGGTGGAGTTGCTGATCTGATTGGCAGCATAAAGAGTTCCAGAATCCCTATTATCTGCATTTGTAATGATCGTTATAGTCAGAAACTAAAAAGTCTAGTGAACTACTGCTTGCTTCTCAGTTTCCGGAAACCTACAAAACAACAGGTTTATATCCCCCCCTCCCTCTTCCCTCCTACTTTATATATTTAATTTTGATCCAGTTTTTGTTTTGTTATATTGTTCACGGTATGAACATGTTCTGTTAAGAGACTTTGGTGGTGCTTAAGAATATGCTATTATCTTGGCCTTTTTGTACATTTCAAGCTTATATGATAGCTTCACTAGATTTGCAAATGGAGTTGGTAATTTAGATTCAAATTTCAAGATTTTAGATTAGAGTTTCGGGACTAATTAATTCCTTTCATTGCTAAAACGCTTCTGCCTGGATTTGGTCCCTTTATGAGGGATTTTGGCTAGATCATGTACCTCTTTGTACTGTTATGCCATGGGGAATAATGTTTAATAAAAACGAGTTCCTGTAGTTAGAATATGTGGAGCGGAGCAGATAATCAGCCTTTGTATTAAACATGGAATTCCAGTAAAACCAAAATTATAAGCCTCTATGATCAACTACATACATCCTCACTAAATCCCTTGAAGATTCTTGGATTGCGTCACGTATTCTAGACGTAGGAAGCATGTGCATCAAGAGTGAGCTTGTGGAGGAGGGTGAGCATGTGCAGTGAGGGTTAATTAGCATGTGGGTACAAAAGTTAGTTATGGTGAGCTGGCAAGAGAGAGAATTGGTGGGAATTCAAATGTAAACTCACACCAGTATTTAAGTGTGAATTGTTATGGAGAATATCAATAAATTATTCATCCAAACACTCTATTCTACTCTTCTTCTTCTTCTTCTTCTACCTCTTAATTCTATTCCTATTCTTCTATTTCTCTATTTTCTATTCCAATCTCAATCACTTTTGTGACAAATTGGTATCAGAGTCGGTTAAGATAGCATTAGTACTATCAAAATCGGCAGGGACAACAAACAAATTGCTAGAATGACTCGATCGATGACGAATCAAGAGATGCGGCTGAATGAGCTCGAAGAGCATTTGTGGGCGATTCAGGAACATGCCCAGAAGGACAAGGAAGAGCTAAGGGAAGAATATCGCAAAAGTGTCACAGATTCAAGGAGTGTAATAGTAGAAGAATTGCGAGGCATATTTGGGATGAATGCAATTGATTAAGGGAAAGGGATTGTTGGAGATGAGATGGAAACAACAATTCCATCGATTGCGGCAGTGGGAGGCAGAGGCATTCTACCAAGTCCTCGAAGAGGATTTAATGGGCCTGTTCGAGATTTTCACAATTAGGATCCATGCCTGATCCTTTAGGTATTTCTAAATTCATTCCCAAAGTCAAGTTAATCACATTTGATGGGAAATCTGAACCATGGAATTAAATAACGGCCCGTTATGTTACGTAACTGCCGTTATGTTACGTAACAGCCGTTATGTAATGGGATTTGGAGGGCCCGTTACCCGTTACCCCATTATTTATAGGCCCCCCAAATTTCGCAGGTGTAACGGTAATGGCCGTTATTTAACGGTAACAACCGTTACCAATAAATCATCCCCTGCCCTTTTCACATGCCAAATAGAAGACCCAATCATTTTCTGCTCCTCAAATGTACTAGCGAGTGCAAAACTCTTCTTTTTTTTTTTTTCATAACTTCGCAATTTCACTAAAAAACAACTCATTTTACTTGTATTTTTCCTCCCTTAAAGCTAAGATTAATCACAAAAAAGACCTCTATTTCATAGTTCTTGGCTTCTTTCATCCAAAATCTAAGATTTTGTTGTTTTTTTTTATGGTAATAAGGTTAGTTATTTTCTAATTTCTATCTACAATTATACAATCTACATTAATTATTTTAAACATGAATGAAAGGAAACTTGATGAGTTGATGATATTTATGAATGATATGTTTATACTATAGTCTTTATTTGATGTATTTATATCTATTATATTATTGTATTTATTAGTCTTTCTTATATCTTTCAATTTCTATTCATTTTATGCACTTTGCAAATTTTTTTGAAAAAATTGCGTAGCGCTAGGCCGTTACCATTACGTTTCAGCCGTTACAAACTTGTTTCCGTTACCCGTGACCGTGATTTAAAACCCTGGTAGAACCCTAATCCAAGGGCTGCTACTGACAAATATTTGTCAATGATAGTTTAAGCTTGTGAGACTATTAAGTATTAACACACTGGATTAGCTTATTGACACTGAATTTCATTAATGTCAGATGGCAAAGAGGTTAATGCAAGTTGCAAATGCAGAAGGCCTTCAAGTTAACGAGGTAAGTACTCCGGTAATGTACCAGTATTTCTTAATTTGGATTTTGTATTTATCTTGTGTGGATGTTTTCTGTTAATGAACTCAGATTGTACTCTTCTTGTGGCATTGCCTTTGAATTCTGTTCGCTTGTCTCTTTACAAGAATTTTGGTTCTTAAAAAACATTTAGATGTGTTGTGGCAACCTGTAACACTGGTCCCATGAGTACTTTGTTAAAAGACAACAATAAATACAAGGAAGTTCGAAATGAAATCTGTGGGTTTTCTTGCACCCCAGTTAATTCTTGGCATTAGTTTAGAGCTATAGATTATGTTACCTTCATTGCAATTTGTCCAATTGCTTATGCTTTTCTTGGTTGGTTTTCCACATCTTGTTCTGCTGGTCTATAATCAAGTTTCTTATGATTGCATTTTGTTGAACTTGTTAACTAATCGCATGAGTTCTTCCTTTTTACTTGTTTCTTTGTTCTGCCTCGTATTTTTCTAGATTGCTCTAGAGGAACTTGCAGAACGGGTGAATGGAGATATGCGCATGGCACTAAATCAACTGCAATATATGAGTCTCTCCTTGTCTGTTATCAAGTATGATGATGTTAGAGAACGCCTTCTTAGCAGTGCAAAGGATGAAGATATTTCTCCATTCACAGCTGTTGATAAGTATGACTTTGATGACCCAACTTTTTACATCTACAAGTAGATTCTCTTTCTTTCCATTTGTGATGTCTTTATCATACCAATGCTCATCTATTCCTACTTGCTTCATTGATTTGCTATTGTATACCATCTTCTAACATTCAAGTTGTCCATTTCACTGAAGCATTTGGATATTGTTGCTTGTGTTGAATAGGATCAAATATCTTTAGACCAGTTGCATAGGACATGGCATGGGTTCATTGTTTGATCATGCAAAAGGAATACATATCCTTGATCAGGGGAAATGGATTGGATAAATTGGAGGTTGTGAAGTGTTATTATCGTACCAAAGTTGCATTATCATATACATTATTGGTTGTTATATCTATGTCGAAGATCAGTTTTTTGATATTTCTTTTTTCTCTTTCTATGGTTTGAAACATCAGAATCTTATGATTAGTAAGTGACCTTTATCCCTTTTTGTCATTTTCCTTTTATTTTTCATAAGAATGATAAAGTAATTGATTCTTGCCTCTTTTTGTATTTGATGAAGCTTTTGACCTTGTCTGAATGTGAAATGTTTGAGAGTATTCTTAGAGGGATACTATCTGTTCTTACTCATCCTTTCTCTTTTAGGCTTTTTGGTTTTAATGGAGGTAAGTTGAGAATGGACGAGCGGATTGACCTTAGCATGAGTGATCCTGATTTGGTTCCTCTTCTAATTCAGGTTTTTTCCCCATTTCCCCTCACTTGTTTACCTATATTTTATCGCCCTTAACAAAAGTTCATTAAAATTTTAGGCTGTGGTGGTTAAAATTTCTTGGTTGATCATTTTAAAATTCCACAATTATTTTAATGTGATGCAGAGACAGTTTATGCGTGGCAAAAATTGTAAAGGATTGTATGGACCTTAGCCTTTCTAGTAGACACCACAAATCCCTTCAATCCAGTTCCTTGGAAATTGTTTTCAGAAGATAAAAATTCTCAATTGAAATTAAGTTCATGGCATATCCTATGGAATAAACAATGAAGTTACTACAACTGATACCTGTAGAATAAACAATGAAGTTACTATGACTGTAAATCATGAGAAAATACTCTGGCTGGAGTAATTTTTAAGTTTAGCGCTGCCACCATACGTCTAATATTCTTTTCATGGGATGTTGGTTATTTTTGGAGTTCAAGTGGTATTTAAAAACATGTTAGGTGCCATAAAATCTTACCTAATACCTATCCTGCATAGGTGTTGAAATCCTAAGAATGCAATAAGAGTGTTTAAGATTTTTAGCTTAACAGCTGCCAACATAAATGATCCAAAGAAGTCAATTACATTTTTTAATGGTTTATACTGCGTGATGTTCTATGTAGCATTCTCAATTTAGTTAACCTTTCATAATGAGAAATACTAAGTTTACATTGAATTGCCTTTCAGCTGGAAACCTTTTTTTTTTTAAACCTCAGGGATATTTTAAAAGGAAAAGTTTATGGAACTTCTGAGATTTCTGTTCTAAATTAAAAACAATAATAAAGGCTCTAAAGATCAAACTAGTGAAAATCAACACCAATAAACTTTTATTATTTATTTGGATATTATAGAATTCATTATTAACAATTTTTGAGTTGCCAAAATGTGAGGTATTATGTTTGGTTGTATACTTGTTTCATTTAGTAAAATAACGTTGCCTCTAGTATATATATCTTTTGTCATGTAACCCACACATTGATTTCATTTCATAATTTGGCAGGAAAATTATATTAATTATAGGCCAAGTACAATTGGTAAGGATGACAATGGGTTGAAAAGGATGAGCATGATTGCCCGTGCTGCTGAGTCTATTGCCGATGGAGATATAATAAATGTGCAGATTCGAAGATATCGACAGTGGCAGCTCTCGCAGACTGGTTCCCTTGCTTCCTGTATTATTCCGTATGTATTCCCCTGTGCTCTGTAATTGCCAAGGGTTCTTTGCATGGCCTTGTTTTTTTAAATCTAATAAACTCTTGTGCTGTCCTCTGATTTTTGTTTTCTGAAACAGTGCTGCATTGTTGCATGGACAAAGGGAGACACTTGAACTGGTAATGGATTTGTATTGCACCTTTAGTTTGCCTGCCATCACTGAAACCATCATCACATCATTATAGATTTATAGATTTGGCTGGTATGCACACCGTCAATCCATCAGTCTCGTCTTCGTTGATATATCTTCTGCTTTTCTGCTAAGGAGTAAATTATTTTATTTTGTCTTTTTTTTTTTCATAATAATTCTACTTTTGTCTATTTTTCATATGTATAATCATTGTAACGTCATTTGTGAATCATACCATTACTCCAGATGCAATGACTCCTCTTTACAATTGATTTCTAACCATATTTAGAGTTTTTGACTAATGGCCTTCAAATGAAATATCCTTCCATGGAGTTTTCCCTTAAAGGATAATAGCTTCAATATGCCCTTGTTCCCTTTCAATGTCTTGGAAAAGTAACATGGACTCCCTTTTATTAGTCAAAAGTCATAATTACAAGGTAGGATATGGAACACTATGTGCATCGTCTCCTTTATTGTTATTAATACATTTGTTTTTACACCTTGTCAGGAATCACTATGTTAAAAGTGAGAGAAACTGCAGATATCTATAACCCTTTAATCACCCTCATGCCATTGTCGAGACTTTATTTCTGCCTAAGAAATGAAGTCCCCTTCGCTTTTTTGTTTTTCTAGTTTTTTCTTGACCTCAACTTAACTACTACTTGAGTTACTTTACTTCAAGCTTGACTTGATTATTCCAAGTTGAATTTGAATATTTTTCAAATGTCCAAGTGGCCCATGAGTAGTATAACTTATTTACACCTCGAACTATGACATTACTATTTCACTCCCATATGTTCTCACTAAATGTACTCACATTTTCAGGGAGAAAGGAATTTTAACAGGTTTGGTGGGTGGCTGGGAAAGAATTCAACTATGGGTAAAAATTTGAGGCTTTTGGAGGATTTGCATGTTCATCTTCTTGCTTCTCGTGAGTTTAATTCGAGGAGGTAACTATTTTATACCTGAACTTTACGTATGACTCTTTTGCATATCAAGCAGATTTAAATGCTCTAGTTTTTTCCATAGAGAGTAAATGTGAAAGCACATTGGCAAAACTTGTAATGGTTTTTTTTTAGGTATTTCGGTCATATTGGTTCACAAGGGTATAGGATTAGAACTTTGAAGGCTCTCTCTCTTGTGGATCTTCATAACTTTTGGTGATTCTAGGAATGATTCCTTATGGAGCGCGTTGATGTTGGTTAGCCGCATTTTGTTAGTCTTAGAATCATCACGATGTCACTTGATATTTTTAAAGCTAATTATAAATTGGATAAGATCTCACTTGTAAATTAACCAAACCCAAGCCTGTTTGAACTTGTAATAGCATTCTTTGTCTAGTTGTCAAGCATTTTAAGATCAATGTGCAAGGTGACATGGGCATAGGAGATGTTTTGGTAAATTGTCAAGCTGCATATTTGATCAAGCATGTTGTAATATTTTTCAATTGCATCTTGACTCTTGAGTGATTTATCTTATTAACATGGTTGATGGTGCTATCATGCAAAACCTAGTTTGTTCACCATAAGAAACAATATGCATTGAGGACATGATGCGTCTTAGTCGGGGTAAAAAATTTCATCAATTGTGGACTTCAGAAAAGTGTTGTTCTGAGCGTTGAAAATGGAAGAAGCATAGAGCACATATGGAACAAAGGAGTTTGGGCTTGGACTTGGTTGGATTAAGAAGATTGGGTGTAATTAAGGTGAAGATGACTATTGGGGAAGTTCAAGTCTAGTCCAATTTGGCATGCTTGGAAGGTTGAAGATTGGTAGAAGGGAAAAAGATTGATAATATCTTCTTAAAATTCGTGGGTCTATTTTAGGCTACCCTATCTTCAATTTTGGCAGCCCCAGAATAGGACATTTAGTGCTTTTTAATGTTATATGTGTTAGGAGTCGAATTGACATCTTTGTCCCATAAGATTTTCCTCAACGAAGATGGATTTTGACCAGCATTTGTGATGTGCAAATTTTGACCTCTTATTCTCCGACATTCTC
>CAOGCB010272284.1:0-17913 GCA_948266635.1 Cnidoscolus chayamansa
AAAAAAAATAACATTGGGAGTATATTATTTTAATAAATAAATTAAAAAATGCAGAAGGGGAATGTAGGTAAGTAGGTAACTTTCCGCGGACACGACGCTTACGAGGGTGAGACATGGTCGACGTGACAAGGAATACGATGAGCAGGCAGTTGACTCCGTTCCCATTTCTTTATGCTACAAACACATCTTGTCCAGACTGTGTGTGAGATTATAAATCTAATTATTATTAAATATTGTTTGAATAATTCTCCATTATTTCTATATCCTCATGATCCCACCTTATAATATGAACTACGATTGACAGTTGCCTCATTTAATATCACCCAACTTGTCATCTCTGCCTCCCTATATATATTTAATTACACATAAATTGAAATTGTTATGGTGTATGAAATTTTTTAATATAATAAGAGTTGTGTCATTGTGATAATCATATATTCAACTTCCGGTGAAGTCACATCCATTGCCAAACAATAAGCTGATTATTACATGTTATGCTTTGCCTAATTTTCTTTATCAAACCTCTTAGCCCTGATAATTTAAATTATTAAATTTAAGAATATATATTTACTTCCTTCAAAATGAAACGATCACGAAGTTCTTTTTGTATAATGGGATGGATCCTTTCAAGATGGGTCGTGCAGAGAAGTGGGGTCGTTGTACAATTACCTAACAGGTAAGTGCTTGTTGATTATGCACACATTCTGTTTGATTATTTTTCTCTTAACGTGTTTACTCTTATCTTTGGATTAGTGGGTCTTTTTTTAATTGTTTTTTTTTTTTATATTTAATGGTGATGAATGCGTGAATAGACAATAATTTATGTGAAGTATATTTCGTGGTTTGCCGATTCATGAAGCACCTAACATGCCTCAATAAATAGACATGTTTTTGGTAACTTAAATTATTCTTTAGAATATGCAGTGTGAATCTCACATCTGTTAGAGACAAGAGAAAAGCATGTATTAAAGTGCTCTATAAATATTTTTTTTCCTTGTTATTGTCACAGTGACATTCAAATATTTAGAACTTAATTTAGAGAACTGGCAGTTATCTTTATTGGAAGGATTATAATTAAAAAGAGGAAAGTGAATGATTTGTCAGTACATTGTTTAAAGAAGGCATGAGTGCATAAAAGATGGTAATTGAAGATAAAGGAAATGGTTGTCGATTCATGAATCACAAGTGTTCTCTTTATTATAAAAACAAGTACTTCATCAGGTTTGACCCGTAATGGAATTTTTAAATATTAACATCTTCAGCTGATGATATCACCGAGTAAATTATTAACTCAAACTTCGTCACTAATTAGGATTGATTCAGTGTAGAGAGAGAGGAAGTCAACGGAAAACCAAGATCAGAATTGGAGAAAAGAAATGGAGAATGCCCAGAGACCAATTCCAACCCCACCAAAAGCACTTCTCCAAACTTGCTGCTTTTCTCTTCTCTATTCATCATTCAATTGATCCTCCACATGAGAACTTTTTTGTTTTGCATAGGTTTCTTGTTCTATTCTATTGTTTCTGGTTCTTTATTCTCTGAGTTCATCTCTCCAAATTTCTCTGCTTCATACTTCAAGTTCATTGACAACAAAGGCACTTTCCTTCTCTCTCGTAATGGAACATTTGAAGTTGCTATCTTCAATCCCGGAGGACTCGCCGACTTTTACTTGTGCGTTATTCATGTGGCTTCTGGAACAATCATCTGGTCTGCTAATCGGGATGATCCTTTCTCCAGTTCAGGTAAAGTGGATCTTACAACCCAAGGAATCAGCATTGCTGATGAAGATGGGAATCCCAAATGGTCAACTCCACCATTGACATCTTCAGTTCATGGATTACTACTAACTGAGATGGGTAATCTTGTTTTACTTGATCAGTTCAATGGTTCTCTTTGGGAGAGCTTCCACTTTCCAACAGATACAGTAGTCACCGGACAACGCTTACCTGAGGGAGGAATGCTGTCCAGTGCGGTATCAGATACTAACTTATCAACTGGTGATTACCGGTTTTCCATAACTGATTCAGATGCAATATTACAGTGGAAAGGGCAGACATACTGGAAATTGTCGATGGATGCCGGGGCTTATACAAACTCTAATAATATTGTCGATTATATGGCAATAAACAGAACTGGTCTCTTTCTGTTCAGTCATAATGGATCAGGTGTTGTAATTCAGATGAGCTTGTCACCATCTGACTTCCGGATCGCCCAGTTGGATGCTTCTGGCCACTTCATAGTCAGCCGTTTTTCTGGTGGTGACGAGAAACAGGAATTTGTAGGGCCAAGAGATGGCTGTCAAATTCCACTCATATGTGGCAGAATTGGATTGTGTGTTCCTGCTACATCCAATGGACCAACTTGTTCGTGTCCTCAAGGTTTCCATGAAGTTTCTCAAAATTCAACTGGTTGCTTGCCGAGCGGTCTTTCTTTGCCACGGGCTTGTAATTCAACAAGAAATGTCAGTCAGTGGAATTCCTCTGCATTTTCGTATTCAAGGCTTGGTTTTGGTATGGATTATTTTGCTGTCGATTTCTCCGAGCCTGTGAGATATGGGGTAAATTTGTCAGTCTGTCAAGAGTTTTGCACATCAGACTGTTCTTGCTTGGGAATTTTTTATGAAAATTCATCTGGATCTTGCTATGCAGTTGAAAATGACTTGGGTACCATCATATCAAGCACTAAAAATGAAGATGATCTGTTAGGTTACATTAAAGTTATAGTTGGAGCACCTTCTGATGTCGATGCAACTTTTAATAATCAAAGTCGACAACTCCCTGTAATTGCTCTTGTGCTTTTACCTTTCACTGGACTCCTCCTTATGGTTTTATTTGCTCTCATTTGGTGGAGAAGATGGAAAATTTCTGAGAGAGAGATAAAACTAGGCCATGCAAACTCACTTTCTTCTGGTGATCTGGATGCCTTCTACATCCCAGGCTTACCCCAAAGGTTTGACCTTGATGAGCTTGAGGTGGCTACTGATAATTTTAAAACTCAGATTGGATCAGGTGGGTTTGGTGCCGTATACAAGGGCACGTTACCTGATAAATCAGTTGTGGCAGTAAAGAAGATAACCAATTTGGGAATACAAGGGAAAAAAGATTTTTGTACTGAAATTGCTGTAATTGGAGGTATACATCACATCAATTTGGTGAAGTTAAGAGGATTTTGTGCACAAGGTAGACAGCGACTTTTGGTTTATGAGTATATGAATCGTGGCTCACTGGACAAGACCCTTTTTGGTAGTGGGCCTGTCTTGGAATGGCACGAGAGATTTGAGATAGCTCTTGGAACTGCTCGTGGGCTTGCATACTTGCACGCTGGCTGTGAGCAAAAAATTATTCATTGTGATGTTAAACCCGAGAACATTCTTTTGCATGATCAGTTTCAGGCCAAGATATCTGATTTCGGCCTCTCAAAGCTTCTAAATCCTGAGCAGTCCAGTTTATTCACAACAATGAGGGGAACACGGGGCTATCTCGCACCAGAATGGCTAACCAACTCAGCAATATCAGAGAAAACTGATGTTTACAGTTTTGGAATGGTACTGCTTGAACTTGTGAGTGGAAGGAAAAATTGCTCGACCAGATCACAAAGCCACAGCACGGACAATAGCAACAGCGGTGGCGGCCATTCAACATCGTCATCAGGACCAGCAGTTGTTTATTTCCCATTATTGGCACTGGAGATGCATGAGCAAGGAAGGTACATGGAGCTTGCTGACTCAAGGCTAGAGGGGAGGGTAACAAGTGAAGAAGTGGAAAAATTAGTGCGAGTAGCTCTGTGTTGCGTGCATGAAGAACCATCATGGAGGCCTAACATGGTAAATGTTGTAGGAATGCTGGAAGGCGGTATTCTTTTAGCTCAGCCAAGAGTTGAATCTCTGAACTTCTTGAGATTTTATGGGCGTAGATTTGCTGAGGCTTCCATGATAGAAGAGGAGAACGGGCAAAGTGAGCTCGTGTTGTTTCCACAAGCAAATAATTCTACAACAACCACAAGTGAATCCAATGTTTGTTTCTCTTACATCTCTTCGCAGCAGATATCAGGACCAAGATAGTGTCTCAGTGTCTGAGCTTCTGCAGCTTATGTATAGTGTATTTTGAATGATATCCGATTTGGAAGTTTAATTATCTGTATAATGGACATGAAGTTCAAGTTGAGTTGAGCTTCAACAAGTGAATGGTTAGAGTTGGTGCACATATTAGAGGTTAAGGATTTTGTATCATTCTTCTATACTGTTGCAGCTGCTGCATCTTCTGACAAGAAGTCGTTGTTACACATGTGAGCTACCTTATTGCTGTAATATGATTCTTTTCAGGCTTTCTTTTGATGTTACAAATCAATGAAAATGATCATATATTGATGTATAATTACATAATAGAATTTATTATTTAAGTTTTGAGTAATATAATAAAATTAAGGCCTATTATATTTAAAAAATAAAAAAAAACTAACTAAATTTTCTAATTCTTGAACTGAATTAAAAATTCAAAAAATTAATTTAAGAATTAAAATTTAATTAAGTATTTTAGATAATAAAATTTAATTTTTAAATATAAAAATATAATTTTTAAATATAAAAATTCGGAAAACGCAGGGTCCATCAAAAGAAAAGCTGTGGGCAGGACTCTGCAAGGCCGGGCCGTAAGCGGGATGGGTAATGTGATTGGGCCTCCAAATAAATACACCGCAACATACTGACATACCGAAGAACCTACATACATAACTTCATCCAATGATCGTTTGACGCGTTGACAAAATTACGCAACTTCCCAGGCGGTAGCCAATGAAAACCAAACGGACTCTTAATAATCGTCGCAAAGAAAATTGATTTGGATTCTGGAAGCGAAACCTAGGAGGCCTTGGAAATTAGCTCTCATGGCTTATGTTGAGCGAGGTCAGGAATATCTCCTCTTTCTCTTCATTCTTTCATTTAATCATTTATGGTTTTCATTCTCTTTCGATCCTTTCCTTAAATGCATGCAATTTTAGTTTGGGGTGAAGTCCGTTTTCTTGATTCCTTGTGGGAAACTAGGGTTCATCTTGTTATGTCAACTTTGAGGTTGACCCTGTGCAGATTAAAGGGGGTTAATTAGAAGTACATGAATCGATGAAATGGGTCTGATTATATGTGCTAATATCTTTTTTTTTTTAGTTTTAAATGTTTGAATCTCTAGTGGGATTAACCTCAATTTTCGGATTGCTCAACCTGTATTGATTGTAATTTGCTCTTCTCACCTTCTGATTTTTTTTGGCGTTTCCTTTGACTAAAGCCATTTCTCCTTTTCTTAGTTCTTTTTTTTTTCCTGGGGGGTTTTGAAAATGGTTTTATTTGACTTTGAGTTCTTTGGTTGTCCAATCTACATGTGCATTTTCGAAAATTTGAAGCCATTTACGTGATTTTAAAGCTTTTTGTCAACTATGAAAATGTATACCTCAAAAGAAAATTGGAGGAAAAGGATTCATATAACTGACTACAGCTAGATTGGTATTTGCAGCTGCATTAAGTTGATCTATTTGTTATTACAGCATGTCTCATTATTTCCTTCTGTTATTTGTGCGGCTTATTTCCCGCAAATGTGTTAAGGGAAGAAATTATGGGCCCTTGCAGAAGTAATAAGCATAATTTATTGTCTTTCAAAATTGCTTTTGAAGTATAATTCTTCTGCCTGCCCTTTCCTCCTCCTCCATCCTCCTTTTTCTCTCTCCCACATATGAATGCACTCTCATAGACAGACCTATTCGAGATTCAGTGCTAATTGTTTTCTAAAGTGGTACCGCATTAATGATTGTTGTTGGAATTTTTGAGCTTGCTGGTGCATTCACTTGCATGTGCATATTTAGTTTCTATGTTGTTCCGCGCATGTTCTTTTCATGAAATTATAAAGCAATGGACCAGTGGTGACTTGCATACGATAGTTATTGAGGTGGCCTTTATTAACTAATTGTTGCACAAGTTCTAGTTATTTCCTTTTTAGATGTATTTTTCTTCACTCTGGTATATGTTATTTTTGCTAAAGATCAATACCTCAAGCTGAAAACATCTGTCATCTTCTTCAGATCAATTTGATAATAATCCATTTTAAGTTAGAAATAACATTTCCCTGAAACTGGTAGCATATTATACTTCATGAAGGTGAAATGGTAGGTAATTCTCAATGGTACATATCCTTTGTCACGATGCATCTCAATTCTTAAGTCTTCTGGTGACAGTGTTACCTCATGCTGGAAAGTTCTACATTTCATTTTTCAGCCTGACTGTATTCTATTGCTACATTCTTCTTATATTTGGAACCAAAGATGTCTTCTGCTCTTCTGTTGTTCGGTATATTCTGCGTGTCATACTATCATTGTTTGCTTAAATCTTTGTGATTATTTTTAAATATGAGATGCTAGAGTCTTTGCTTGTTTAGTTGTCTGTGAGAAGATGAGCATGTGATGCTGTTATATGGTGCATTGAATAATTGAGTTGTATTAACCTGAGCTGCAGCTGATTGCATTGCTGGCTAGGAATTAGACATGTTTGGTTATGGTTTCATAACATTTCAAGGGGAAGAAATAAAATGAAGAGGAACATAGATAATTGTTTAGCAGGTTTCTGCGTTATTTATTTTGTGAGCATATATAAGCGACCTTTAACATGTTCCTATCTTGTAGTTCAGGTGTTGTGAAATCAAAAAGATCAATATGGCGACTGAAAACTATCACTGATTTCTTCTGGGCTATTGTAAATTTCATAGGCGTGTTCTTTGCTACTATGTTCTCGGTAAGAGCATCATTCCATCGTCGGTTTACTTAATTTATCTATATATTGGCAATGGTCTGCGGGAGATTCAATTTTTTTCTTTTGACCTTCATGTATTAGATGGAAAAATCAAATGCTTATAGGAAAGGGTCTGGTTCTGGAAAGAAATGGGATGGTGGCCCAGGAGGGCCTGGAAGTGGACCATATGGCGGTGGCCCACGTGGTCCACCACGAGGCTTAGATAATGTTAGAGGAATCGACCATAGTAAGTCTGATGTTCGTTTTTTTATGGATATTCAAGTGTGTGTTTATTCAGGGTTTATTGACGAAATTGTTCTGAAATATTAGGTTCATTGCCTGCCTGTGGTTCCTGCTGCGGTTAATTGCAGAGGCATGCTGGTGCATTCCACAAATGCTTTTGGCGGGAAATGTGATATAATAAAAAAATATTGGTGTGAATAGATCTTTATATAGATGTCAATGAATCAAGAAGTGTTTTGCCTGTTGTTAAGGCATATATTTGAATTTATATCTAAAGGCATGGCTGCTACATAAACGACTTTTGCAAATAAATATGACATTTGAAAGCCAAGGCTGTCCAAGAGTATGAAATGATTTGCATCTTTCAAGTGTGATAATGTGCACCCAGTGCATTAATCCCTTATATTCAGAATATTGAGTTCAGTTTTTAAACAAACATGTACCCAGAAACTATACAAACATGAAGACTTGTCTGGAGATTTCATGGAGTTAAATTTTTATAAAATGAGAGGGGGAGGAGATATTCATTTTTGTTTCGAATCAGACAAGTTGCAAGTTTTTAAACATTCAAAATAATAATAAAAAATAACTTTAAATAATTTTAAAAATGTTAAAATATGTGTGCTTCTGTTTATGGTTGTGGAAGTAGGTACCCTTTGCAAAGCAAAGCTGAAGTCGTGGCTCTTTGCTATTCACAAATCTCACCAACCAATGCACCTCTATTATATTATTGATGATCAGCCATATTTATTACTTCAGTTGGATGTTGACAGAATCATTTATTATATATATATATAATTTTTAATTTACCCATTAACATTTTTTAATGTAGATTTAGACTTTGAATAGAGTACGCTATTTATATAAATGAGATAATAAATATAGGTAGGTTTAGTTTACTTTATTCAGTTTCAAACTAAACCTAAACCTATCGCTATCTTACTGCATCTCAGTACCCGTATGATATTATCTCATGTCATGTCTTAAATATCCGGTAGTTTCGATGCAGCTTTTAATTTAGAGGCGCGTATTGTTAGGTTCTTACGAATCCAACTTTGATTCAATTTTTCGGATAAATAGATTTTATTTGGTTAGCCTTTTTAAAAATATTTTATTTTTTATTTTATTTTATTAAATTAAAAAAATTAAAATATTTAATATATTTATCCTAACTCATTATTAATTGTTCTTTCTGCTTTACAGTGAGTTTAATTTATAATTTGAAAAAATTCAATTTATGAAAATATTAAATTTAATTATTTAATTTTTCAATTTATTCAGTGGTTTCCATTGATTTTGTTTAAAAAGGATTCTTTTAATTATATTATGGTTGTTAAAATTTATTGTTAATTTTCCAAATAAAAAATTATTAAATATATTTTTAAAAAAAAAGTGTAATATTATATAATAATTATGTGAAAGGAAAAACTCAAACTTTTATCATTCGGTAAGGATATTTCACAATTACGCTGCTCTGAAAAACTCAATATCATTAAATTAAATAGTTAAGTTTTATCATTTATTTTAATTCAATGCTTATAAATATTTAATTTGAATTAACTAAACTCATTAAATAAATTATAACCTATTTTATCTTAATTTTTTTCATTTGTATCAAACAACAAAGCGTTATGGATTTTAAATTTAAAATATAAATTATTTATTTTATAATTAATAAATATTAACAAATAAGAAGATAACAAATCCTAGCTCAAAAGACCTGCACATTCTATTAAACCAAATATCCTCTCTCTCTCTCTCTCTCTCTCTCTATATATATATATCAATATAGAGTAGCTAACAGAAAAAGCCCATTACAGAGGATGGAGATTCAAAGGGTTCAAGATATTGCTTGTCTTGCCAAAGACACCATCCCAGAAGTGTTTATTAGAACAGAAGACGAGCAGCCAGCAATAACCACCATTCAGGGAGTAAACCTTGAGGTGCCAGTCATCGACATGAGCGATCCAGACGAGGTAAAACTTACCCATTTGATAATTGATGCTAGCCAGAAATGGGGAATGTTCCAAATAATCAACCATGGCATACCTAATGAGATTATGAATCGGCTTAAAAGTGTTGGCAAGGGGTTTTTCGAGCTTCCACAAGAAGAGAAAGAAGTTTATGCCAAGACACCTGGGAGCAACTCTGTTGAAGGCTATGGAACATCTCTTCAGAAAGAGGTTCAAGGCAAGAAAGGTTGGGTTGATCATTTGTTTCACAAGATATGGCCACCTTCTGCTGTTAACTATAAGTTTTGGCCTAAAAATCCACCTTCTTACAGGTTAGAGGCAACTTTTTTTTTTTTTTTATATGAAACTTGAATTTGTAGCTATTATTACCAGGTTAACTTCACTGTTTGATGTTTTTATGTTGGCAGGAAGGCCAATGAAGAATACACAGAGAAGCTACATGGAGTGGTAGATAAACTATTCAAGAGCTTGTCAATTGGAGTGGGGCTTGAAGAGAATGAACTAAAGGAGGCTGCGGGTGGGGATGAGTTGGTTTACCTTCTGAAAATAAACTATTATCCACCGTGCCCACGCCCAGATCTGGCACTTGGAGTGGTGGCTCACACTGACATGTCCTGCATCACCATTCTTGTGCCCAATGATGTCCAGGGTCTTCAGGCCTCCAGAGATGGCCATTGGTATGATGTCAAGTACATCCCTGATGCACTTGTCATCCACATCGGTGACCAGATTGAGGTAACTCTCTCTCTCTCTCTCTCTCTCTCTCTCTGTCTATCTATCTATATATGTATATATTACAATCTAAATGGTTTTGACAGATACTGAGCAACGGAAAATACAAGGCTGTGCTTCACAGGACAACAGTGAACAAAGAAAAGACAAGAATGTCATGGCCGGTGTTCTTGGAGCCTCCATCGGAGCTTACAGTGGGGCCTCACCCAAAGCTCATTAACGAAGAGAATCCACCAAAATACAAGACCAAAAGATATAGTGATTATTGTTACTGCAAGCTCAACAAGATTCCCCAGTAGTCAGTAGAAGCTGTTTTGTAGTGAAATTGGTATCAGGTTGAAATAAGCTTTCAGAAGTTGAAGATTAGTTCCCATATGTAAATTGGGCTAATTTATCAATAAACCATCAAGTTTGTCTCTGATTCTCTACCAATTTATGCTTTTTTTTATTAGAATAATAACGATTTTATCTGTTATATATAATAATATATTATTATGAATATAATAAATATATAAATTGTTTTATGATGTTAAAAATTAAAATATAGTTTATCATTTTCTTTAAATTTATTTAGATAAAAATAAAAATAAAATAAAATAAAATAAAATAGAATATACATCCATTGCTCTCAAAGGACTGGCAAAGCTTAAAGCTGTCCACGTTCTTTGTTTGCCGATCACAAATCTAACCAACCCCCCCTCTTCCCATTTCACTGAATTAATATAGCAAGCCGGCTTCATTAATTTATATAAATATAAAAAAAATAATTAAACTAATTATAGTTATATAGATTTAAAAAAAATTAATTAATTAATTAATCATCTGAAAAAATTTGAATTATTATTTATTTTTTTATAATAAAAGAATTAAAATAATGAATCTAACAATAATTTTCGGTAGACTTTATTAAGAAAATCTCGGCTTTCGTTTATTACGGTGGACAAGCTCTGGGCTGTGGTCTTATCCGATAAGTAGAAAAGGTCTTTCCAGATTTCCTAGTTAGCTAATCAAATTCAAACCCATATTTAAGGATAACAAAGAAATCTTAACTAATTACTAAATTTTTTAATTCTCATCTTTTAACTGAAAATTAATTAACATTGAACTTTATAAATTCCCTTTTTGATGATTAGAAACATTAATAAAAAAAAAAAAAAAAAAAGCAATGGAGGTGGAAAGAGTGCATGGGATTGCCGCTACCAGAGACGACATCCCCGAAGCATTCGTTAGATCCGAGCAGGAGCAGCCAGCACTCACCACCGTCCATGGGCTCGACCCCGGCATACGAGTGATCGATATGAGCGACCCAGATCAAGAAAAGGTCAGTAATTTGATCGTCAAAGCCAGCCAGGTGTTTGGCATGTTCCAAATCATCAACCACGGTATACCTAGTGAGGTCATAATGAAATTACAGAATGTGGGTGAGGAGTTTTTCCAGCTCCCGCAAGAAGAGAAACAAGTTTATGCTAAACCACCAGGTTCTAAGGAAGGATATGGAACATTCCTTCAAAAAGAAATGGATGGCAAGAAAGGTTGGGTTGATCATTTGTTCCATAAGATATGGCCTGCTTCTTCCATCAACTACAAGTTTTGGCCTGAAAATCCACCATCTTACAGTTTCCAGGCTTCTTCAACTGAAATTCGTCTTTATTTACGTTATATAGAGCAGTATTTATGAGATACTGTGGTTGCAGGGAGGCCATCAGGGAGTACGCAAAGCACCTGGTAAAGGTAGCAGACAAACTATTCAAGACATTTGTCATTAGGGTTAGGACTTGAAGAGGATGAACAAAAGGAGGCAATAGGTGGGGAGAAGTTGGAGTTTCTTCTGAAAATCAACTATTACCCACCTTGCCCACGCCCAGATTTGGCTCTTGGGGTGCTGGCTCATACTGACATGTCTTCCATTACCATCCTTGTACCCAACGATGTGCAGGGCCTCCAGGCCTCTAGAGTTGGAAAATGGTATGATGTTAAATACATCCCTAATGCACTAGTCATCCATATTGGTGACCAGTTTGAGGTCTCTCTCCCTCTCTCTCTCTCTTTCTCCATCTCCTTCTCTTCCTTATTTCTATTACTGATGTCTTTCTTGGAACTGTGACTGACAGATTTTAAGCAATGGAAAGTACAAGAGTGTGCTTCACAGGACCACAGTGAATAAAGAAAAGGCAAGAATGTCACAGCCAGTATTCCTGGAGCCACCGTCGGAGTGCAGTGTAGGTCCTCATCCCAAGCTCGTTAATGAAGAGAATCCAGCCAAGTACAACACCCAAAAAGTATGGTGATGATTGCTATTGTAAACTCAACAAGATTCCAGTTTAGTTATTACATTGATAAATCTGTCTCGACCTATCAATAGGGCACTTAGAATTTAGGTTAATTTTGAAATGAAATTGTGTTGATTTTGGAAAGGTGTTTCAATGAACATGTTACTTTTATTTCTCATTTTGCACTAAGAAGAAACCTCATCAAAACAAACAGCTTCAAACAACAAAGTTAACTCCTCAAGCTATGCAATATCAGATTAAGCTTTTAGATATGTAAAACTCGCACATACCTCAAGACAATACAGAAAGAAACATGATACACGTACCAGCCCCGAGAGCCATTGATCATTGATCACCTGGAAGAAAAGAGAAGACCTTAGGAAACAAGGGACACCCAAGAAAAATTTCCCCTCGAGAGAGAAAATTGAAAGAAGCTTGAATTTAAGCCATTAACCACCTGAGTGAGAGAGGCTCGTTGATTGGGTTTGAAACAATATTTTATTTAATTTATAAAATGCACTTAATTTGCTATTTTAATTATGAATTAATGATAGAATTCATTTAAAATCGTAACTCATTAGTTCAGAATTCATTTCTATATTTGTTGATTTCCATCTCCAAGACAGGAAGAAGAAGATGATGACAATGATCGAAAGAGCATGCCATTCATGAAAATATCTGCAGAAAATCTATTTTCTCAAGCAAATATTATTTGTTCTGTTTAGAGCTCATGTGGAGATCTTTATTCATGGTGGTTTCCAGCACAGGGTTCTTCTATTCAACATAATGATAATACCATTGACAGAGACAAGTCCTGAAGAGCCAACAACCTTCCCTTTACAAGTGTCATCTTTAAAATCTTCTCAGAAGCTTCCATGGATACTTTTCTGGGTCTTGGTGGGTTCACACAACAGAGAGCAAGAGAGAAGCCATATGTGTGGCTTTCGCGAGTTGGACCTTCTTGAGTCTGTCAATGTCATTGCCCAACATGTCTCTAGTCTCTGTTAGCTACTGATTTGTAAACCTGAATAATTCATGATCAGTGATTTTTATAGATTTATTAAATAAATTAATTTTTAATTGCGTGAATCAATTTCATCATAACCAAACTACACTTATCATTCATATCATGTCAAGCTCGTTGAAGCTTTCTGGTAGAAAAGCCCAACCACGAGCTGACACATCAGATGATAAGATCCTTTTTCTTTTAAGGCAATTATGTGACTGAAGTGGATGTCGGGACCCATACACGTGTACCTCATCCACACTGTTGATTTGATTTGATCGATATTTGATTCTCTGATACCGCAAGCTTACAACCAGCATGCAATGCAATGCAAACGCATACAGCTTATTACATCACCACTTCATCATCATCGTTTAATTTGCTAAGTATATAATCGACTCGTTCTCTGTAAATTAAGAATTCAGAATTAATATTTATTTTTTAAATTTTATAATTAATTATTTAATTCATGGTATAACCATTAAAAATTCATAATATATATATATATATAGTTTAATTGATAATTATTTAATTTTTTTATTAATATAATTTTAAAATATTTAATAAATAATTTAAATACTATAATTTTATTTATATTATTAAAATTATATAATAAAAAAAATAAATAGAACAAAGTACATTTAAAAGAATAGATATATTATATACATATTCCATGAAAGTGACGAGGCAGTTGTTGACTCAGAAAGTTCTCGAGATAATGTGAAGGGTCCCCCATATAGGAACTGATCATGTGTACTAATCCCACTTGATGACCTGGCCATATCCTTAGTCAAATGAACTTATTTTCAGCCCTAAACTCCTACACGTACACGAACTTTCATCATGTTTTTTCCCACTCCTATATATATATTTCCATCACTCTTCCAGACATAATGTGCTTTTGAGTTGTAGAGGCTTTAGTAGCAGTTTGTACTACTTCTATAGTGCTGTTCTCATTGCTTTTTTGCCCATGTTGTGACCATTTTCATTTTCAGATTCATTCAGGTCGCTTTAGCTCTGCAATTGAGTAGTCATTGTTAGCTCATCCAAGCCCATGGCCCCTTGCATTCCTATCTCCCACTATCCCTTTTGGTTGGGACCTACATCTTATGTGACAGCCCAAATATCCACATTAATATTTTTCATTGTGTTCTTGTATTTTGTTAACTTTATATATATATATATATATATTTAATAGAACACAACATAAAGAATTTAAGACCTACAAAAATACCCTTAAACCAGAAAATATCCATTTTGAGGGGACAAGAATAAATTATGGGTAAAATTTGAGAAACGATGAGACAATCACTAACTTGATGAAATTTCACAAACTAATTTTGGTGGGTATGCATTTGTTAAGAAGGAAAAGTACGAAGAGACCAAAACCAACATTCGGATGCATCCAATTAGCTAGGTCGACGGACCTTTAACAAATCGAAAACAACCTCAAACACCCAAAACGATAGATTAACAAAGCACACCAAACTGGGGCCTGTTTGCGGACAATGCTGTTGGTGTCTAAATTCTGATTCAAAATTTAGCTATTGACAATTCAACGGTCTTCCTATAGCACGTGAAGCTTTTTGAGACTTAAAAGAAAGGGACTTGTGAATGGATGTGAACCCAACCAATATGTCCTGAGTCTTGTTTACTTAGACCTTATCCTCCATCCATGCATGCCCATTGCTGCTTTAAGTTTGGTCATTGTGGACCTTTCATAACCCTCCAAATCTTCATAGCATCGATTTCAAAATGACTGTAATATATCTTTGATTCCTTTTCTTAAATAATTATTTATTATCAAATAGAGGAAATGGAATGGGGAAGAGTATATCCCACAAAAACCAAGGGAGTTGCATTCTTGAAAAAGACTAATCAACACACAAGTTACAACTATAGGTCTGTATAAGGGGAGATGGCCATGATTGCCATCACTCCTTTTGGAAAACCATCAATAATAGCTCTTGGAAGGAAGAAAGTTACAAATGCCAATCTCTTTACACACTTTATATTTGAAATGTTAATAAAAGTTCTCTTGTGAAAGTAGGGATTCTACACTCAAGCCTTGTGGGGTGGGCACTGGTAGCACTTGGTGAACAGTCCAAATGTATCAATTTGACGTATGAAGTTAAGCATGCTTGCCCATCCTCCAAACCCAAATCCCACAACAAAAACCCATATTACTACAAATATGTTAATGCAAAAGTGCCCAACCCAACCTCCAAGAAATGATGCTGGTCTCTCTACTGCATTCTGTTTCCAAGAAAAAAGAAGGAAAAAAAAAATCAGCAATTCATCAATAATATGAAGCCATTTGTAAAGTTCAAGAACTCATTAAGATAGCTAGCTAACCTCCCTGGCAGACGCAGTTGAGAAAGTAATCATGTGTGCTAATGAAGGGATTATGTAGACTGTAAAGCTGACAAGAAGAGATCCAACTGTTGAGTTGATAGGACCAAAGAAAGGAAAGATAATAGCCAGGAACCATATTGGTATGACCACTGGAAGTCTAGCCAAAGCCCTCTTGAACACACTCTTTGTTTCATGTACTCTAATGAATTTTTCCCACACAAAGTATAAGGGAGTGCAAGCAAATCCAAATGTTATGAACTGCAGCCATAGAATGAGAACTTTGTTACCCTTAACAAATCCAATTCTGAACTCATATTATATATGATCAATGAATGGTTATTAATTAACCTGATGGATTAGCATGAGGATGACTGCGGTGTCTCTATATCCAGTCCTTGGGAGTAAAGAGAGAGCATTAGAATGGGTAAGTAGCTGGTCCCCAAATGCCCAATAAACAGCAGAAGCTGAGGGTAGGGTTAGAGTTAAAACATATAATGTTGCCGTCAAATATATTAGCTTGAACTTCTGTGGTTTCCACATTGCATGCATAATTTCCCTGCAATAAAAAAGAAAATTTTATTCACTCATCAAAATTTGATCTTAACTATGCTAGCATCTTTTCTTTGGATAATCCATCAACTTGCTATGCTAAATATGATTATGTGATGCCAATCATCATCTTGGCACCCAAGTGGGGAATAAAGTTATCAGAAAGTGGATTACCAGTTTCTCAGGTAAAGATGTTTCCTGAGTTGAAACCACTTTCGAGTAATTATGGGTAAAAATACTATGAATAATTACATTTTTATTCAAGTGCATATTGCTTTTGATAAGAGTTCTTACACAGTAACAGCATGCCCACCAAAGGTGTAAAGAATGTTGGTAGCCCCAGTAAAGTAGAGAACCATTGTGGTTGGACCAGAGTGCTTCACTCCATCAATCTGCAAATCAATAAATTAAATCTTGAAGATAAGCAGCATGGATCACAGAAAGGAATGATTAATCATGCCAAAATTGGACTTTTCCAGTTAAATAGCAATGCTAACCTGTCCATGAATAAGAGAAGCAATTGTGAGATACCATGCAGTATAAGTAGTCATTATAAGGCCTAAGAAAGACCAAATTCTGTAATTATGGAATGAAGGAATGAAGACTGTAGTTGCACAACATGCTCCAAAGATGTAGGTCCATGTTCTCTTGTCCAGATTGTCATTTATGTAGTAGATGTTGCTGCAATTCATTTATTTATTATTCAGGAATTAAGAACAAATTAAGATCATTAAAAAAAGCATATATATAGATGTTGCTACGATTTAATAACCCATGAAGTCTAAGCATACCTTGCACAGGCAATCAATTGAATGACAGATCCAAACAGAAGAAAAGTGCAGTTGAAAATAAGGCCTGCGTTTCTCCAATGTTTCCCCAGCAGCCCATCAAGAACTTCAAACCACTGAAAATCAACAACAACCCAAATGAGAAACCTTGAGAAAAAAATGGTTATATATTAATGGATTGGAAGGAAGAGGAAGGCGACGACAATTTTTAAAACAAAGTGCAGCAATGGATTCTATCTGGGTTTTAGAAACCCATTAAAACTCAACCGAAATCCTGTCAAAATTTCAGGGAATGCAAATCCAGAAACCAAAATAAGCATTCCAGCGTTAAATGCACAAGGCTTCCACCAACAATACTTCATTCTTAGAAGTCGTCACCATCAGTTGCAGAGCTAGGTACCATCTCGAGCTCACAGCTCGGACCCATTGTTGCTACTCACCATCAATGTTGAATAAAGGGCAGGATATATACAACAGATTGCTAAAAATATATTAAAATATGTATTTTAATTACCTGAATCACATGATTCCTAAAATCCACCTTTTCCCTCTCCTTCCTAGTTCTGTACTCAACGTATAGAATACTTATAAGGTAAGCAGTCCAGCTTCCCATCAAACCATAGAAGAGTTGAAAAAGAATTCCAGATAGCATTCCAAGTTGCGAAAATGAGTAAGGCAATGTGAGAAGCACTTGAGCGACCTGCAAAATTCACATCAAAGAGAAGAAAAATTAATTAACTAAAATGATAAATGCAACAGAGAAATTGAGAAGAAGAAAAAAACTATAGCTATTATTACCTGATTAGAAGCGCAGCTAAACCAAGCATCATAGACTGAGCCACCATGCCAAAACAACTGTGATATTTTGCTCTTACTAGACTTGGAATTTCCTTCTTCTCTCTCCATTTCTATGTAGTTTCCTGCTATCACAGTCTCAACCTTCTCAGAAGCCATTGTTAACTTGCTAGCAAGCAATGGACAATTTAGAGTCTATAAATAGAAAAAGAAAGCTTTGCTTTTTCTTCTCTTTCTACAACTTACACTTCTCCTCCTCCCATCTTTATAAGAAAATTTTTGGGAAGCAATTATTGAATCAACTTAGTGGGGACCTATATATTTTTGTCACCCTTAATTCTGAATTCATTTTACAATATTAGGTAAGTGTGATCTCAACCTCATTTGTAAGGGTCTGGCTATATCTTATGTTTGTTTGAGTGGAAAAAAGAAGAAA
>CAOGCB010272359.1:0-10068 GCA_948266635.1 Cnidoscolus chayamansa
CGGATCCATGGATGGAATCCGTTATGAGTGAGTTTAGTGAAAGTGAATTTAAAGTTGGGTGGTGGTTGTGAAAGAAATTAAAGTTGAGTGATGGTTTTGAAAGTTAGTGACAAGTTGGGTGACCATGAGTGCAAATTACCCAATAATTCTATCTCAAACTATCTCCCTGTTAGGTGGCAAACATGCAAGGATTGCAAGGAATACATTGGGAAACTCCCTCACTACTGTCACCGACTCTAGCTCTCTCACATTTTGATCTATTGTCCTAACATAAGCTATAAATCAATGGCACCCCTTCCTAAGCAATCTATGCACCTATATAACAGATATCAAATCGGTGGGCATACCTATGGTGTCCCCTTGAAATATGACGTATGATACATCTAGTCCTCCAAACCTGACTACCTTTTTCCTACAGTCCAAGGTAGCATCATGTAGTTATAGCCAGTCCATACCTAGTATGACGTCGAAATCTGTCAAATCAAACACCACTAGGTCTGCTGTAAGGCACCTACCCTCAATGAAAACTAAACAACACTGACAGCTCATCTCTGCCAATGTCAAATCACATCTGGATCCACTAACCCATAATGGACATTCCAATGGAGCAGCAATCAACCCGATACTACTTACTGCCCTCGGTGAGATAAATGAGTGAGAGGCATCCGGATCTAGCAAAACATGAACATGAGTACAATCGATCAGAAGTGTACCTGATATCACCGTGTTTGAGGTGTTAGCCTCCTGCTGTGTCATGGTGAATATCTTAGCTGGTGCCATAGGCACTCCTGACTAAGCCCCTGAGGGTCCTACTCCTCGACCTCTTCCCTGACCTCAGCCTTGTGGAGCCACTGTAGAACTCGGCCTAGCAGTCAGTGGAGATACACTGCATGTACTCGTCTATTGTGTTTGTGCTTATCCTATCATGTTGGGACATTCTTTGGAGAAATGACACTCTTGGCCACATCTGTAACATGTTGTAGTCCTAAACCTACACGAACCCTTATGCGGCTTTCTGCATCTAGCACAAGCAGATCAGCTCGACTCTGAACTCGATCCCTTTCCTATTTCGAGCCTTGACTTGACCTCCAGAACTTATTCTTCTTATTCTTGGAACTTTTCCTTTCTCTTTGTTCTCTTGGAGTTGCAGCTGCAAAAGAGGTGATACTGAGCTTCCATGCATCTGTATCCCTAGGAACTGTCGATGTTCCTTGGCTTGTCGATCGAGGTGATACCACTCTCCCGATAATCGCGCTTGCTTCCATCTTTCTAGCAACATCCACTATGGCATGGAAACTTTCTCTCTATGCTACCATGATCAGTGATGAGTACATACTATGAAGTCTCATGGGATAACTTTTAGCTTTCTTCCTTTCTATGTCGTATGCCTAACCCACATACTGCAATAGATCAATGAACCGGTCCGTATACTCATCCACACTCATCTCATAAGTTTGTCGAAGTTGCTCAAACTCCAGCATCTTCAATTCCCTGGAACTATCAAGGAATGCCCACTCTATAAATTCCATTTCAAACTGATCCCATGTTAGTTCATCGACCCGGGGCTCTATGTATCACTCCTTCGCCTTTTTGCATTAGAGTGTGAATCCGACCATTTGAATTGCCTTGCTATCCTCGGCCCCTAGCTCATCTGTTATAACTTTCACAGCCTTAATGTCCTCAAATGGATCGTCTCCCTCTCTATACTTGAGAGCATCCAATTTCATATAGTTTGTCATCTTAGCCTTACCATTACTCCTTGAAGTTGCCTTGTTTGGCTGTGATGATAGGACAAATGGTTCTGCAGTGGGCGGTGGTGTTGGTGGTGCTGAAGTTGCGAGGTTCTCTGGTATTGGCCCTCGGTAACCATGATAGGATGGATACATTCCATATGGGGATAGGGCGGGTAGTATGTGGATATGGCTTATATGGAGGGTAAGATGGGAAGTTTGGGTGTCATAAGGTGTCACTTCCGGAATACCCATAATTGCTCCTATATCCATAATAAGATGGCGAAGGTGCATACCCATGTGCAGTTGCAACTCCCTGTCCACTAGTGAATCCCTCCATTCCTCCTCTGATACCCATGCTCAAGTTCTCATCTCTATGTTCCTCATTCTATGTTGGCAGATCCCCTACTGGCATTCTAAAAGGCTCTGCCTTGTCTCTATTTACATTGAAGGACCTCTGTAAGTCTCTTGATGTATCTCCTCATGAGCTCCCTCGTGCTTTGCCTCTCACTGTGGAGGTGTTTGGGAGATCATCCATACCCGCATGTTAGGGTGGTCATGCCCTCATATTCGCTTCTGTTAAGAATACGAAACATACATATCATTAACATAATATTTAGTTCACGTGTCACCACATGAACTTACATAGCATTTAACATAAACATCATTCATATGTATAGTATAACGTGATCTTGTACTTAGCATATTCATCATCATTGCCATGACATTATACATTGACTCCCTAATGCATGTGTATTCTCTATGATTTTTACCCCATAACATTCTATAACATTTAACATTACATGACTATGTTCGATCTTTTGAACCACTTGCTCTGACCGGCACCGGCATTAGAATTCTGACTACCTGAAGGTAACTGAAACCCTAACAAGCCATAAATATTAACATTACATATACATAAACATACATTAACATATAATCTCATGCATAATTAAAAATTTTGGTACAACATTAACACAAGGAATACTTAAATTCCTAATACAAGTATCTTACATTATACTTATACACATAAACGTGGTGAACATAAATATAAATACCAAAATCTTAACATAAACATTAACATATAATACATGAGATTTTAAGACATGTTCTTGTACATTTACATATCTTAGGGGCAAACAACATCATCACCATCGGTACATGCGCACTCTACCTTATCAATTTCGTTCTTCCTGCATAACTTGTGAAAAATGGTATAGGGAGAGGGGATGGGCTAGGGATATAAAAGAGGTAAGCTATTTGAATAACCTAGTGACAAGATACAAAAAAACATACATAAAACATTCATTTTCATGATCATGTAATGTGTCACCTTCAAACATTTCACATAAGGTAATATTGTCACCAGAAATCCCTGGGTCAGTTATAATTATTGGCAAGCCATTTTCTTAGAACTACCTGAATACCTTATGGGATAGCTACTTCCTTCAAGTATTCATATGCGCCACAACAACTCCTTTCGGCCAGTTATGCACTTACCATATACATAACACAACATATGGACCACAAGAAAATCCTAAGGTCTCAACGTGTTACATTCGAGGGACACACAAAAGGTTCTTTCAAGGGATCTCTCTATGGGACATAACATAAACATAAACATGGGGGACTTTTGGATCACTCAAATTACCATCCATAGATCATGAATAATGCAATGCAATATATATTGTGCATCTAATGCAGCAACCTAGGCATTATGATGCGTGAGCATGCTAAAAACATCCATTACATTTCCGGTATCATTAAAGAGTTTATATCCACTCACCTGGAAACTGTAGCATACTTGACGAATCCTCGTTCGTCATTGATGTCCCTAAACTCCGAGGTCTGATCCTGTATTTTGGACTTCGGATTAGAGACTCAACATAGACTTAAAACATACTTAAGAACATCTCATATAACCCCATTAAACATTAACATACTTACTCCAAGCAATTTGGATCAGAAATTGTCGGACAGGGGACTTTCTGTGGCTGGTTCAGTGGCCGTAGGTCCCCTTACAGAGACAAAAGTCTCACTTGCGGCAGCAGGTTCGGCTGTCGCAAGTCCTCTTGCTGCCAGGTTCGGCGGTCGAAAGTCCAATCTTCGACTATCGAAGCTAGACTTCCCTTCCTTTACTTAGTTGCTCCCAGTTTCGGCAGCCTAAACCTCCTTTAGGCCGCCGAATTTAGGTTTTGACAGTGGCCAAAACCTGAAGTCCAGCACTTACAACATACCCATATCCTGTCAATTTTCACTAAAAACATGTCTAAATATTAAAACATGGCAACATCAACTCAGCTAACCTCATATTCATCAACATGCATCCATCAATTCATCATTTACATGAAATTCCCTCCATTTTCATAATTTCCTAAACTTTTTATAACTTACAATAACTCATTTCATATCTTTATTAACATGCAATCCATTTAAACCTCCTAAGCATGTTTCTAACATCATTTTAACACACCTTAACATGTTACATTCATCCTCTATGCATCATTTGGCCAATTTATCATTTTCAACAACTTTTCTTTATTTTTAACCTTGCTTCATTGCATGTATCATAGGTTCCCTTAAATCATCATTTAATAACTTAACTAACCTAGATTGAAGTCTTGATCATCCGTGAACTTCATATCAAGCTTCTTCCACCTCTCCTTCCATTGCTTTCTTTTCCTTTATTTTTCCTTTAGTTCTTCCATTTTTCTTAATTCAATTATTGTTAACGTTCTTTGATCCTTACTTAGGTTTTAGGGACTTAGAGTTCTCTATGTTTGAGAGGAAATGTAGAGTTCAAACTTCCTCTCTCGTTCGGATGCCTCTAATTTATAGTGGAGGTGGCACAACTGGGTTTGGCTGTCGAACCTAGTTTTTTTAGGTTAGCCTAAGCAAACTTCACTTTAGTCCCTCAACTTTTCCATCTGTTCATTCTAGTCCTTACATTTTATATTTTGGTCCTTTAACTTTTATAACTTAACATTTTAATCCCCAAACACTATTCCGGCCAAGTTTCTAAATATTCCACGAATATTCTAATTGAAAATTTAGAATCTAACGTTAGAAATGTGTCGTGTGTTACATAGAGGTGCAACAATTGTACTAAAATATTTAACAATCTCCTATAGAAGCTTGCTAAACCATGAAAAGATCTCACCTCACTAGTTATTTTAGGCGTTAGCCACTCTTGAATGGCCTCCACCTTTTCCAAATCAACTTCAACCCCACGTCCACTCACAACAAATCCCAAAAAACAACTTTATCAACACAAAAAGTACACTTTTTCAAATTAGCATACAATTGGTGTTTCCTAAGAATAGCCAACACTAGTCTAACATGCTCAATATATTCATCTAGGTTTTTGTTATAAATCAGAATGTCAATAAAGTAAACAATAAGAAATTTACCGAGGAACGCACGTAAGATATGGTTCATTAATCTTATAAAAGTTTAGGGGCATTTGTCAACCCAAAGGGCATGACCAGCCACTCATACAAACCATATTTAGTCTTAAAAGTAGATTTTCATTCATCGCCTAATTTCATTCTAATATGATGATAACCACTTTTCAAGTCAATCTTATTAAAAATAATTGCACCATTCAACTCTTCAAGCATATCATCTAACATAGGAATGGGATGGCGATACTCCTTTGTCTCCTCGGGGTTGCAACGGTATGCTAGTCTGTTTAGAATTTGTGCACCGGGCTCAAAGTCAATATGATGTTAAATCCCACGGATATGTGGTAAACCTTATGGAATTTCATTAGGAAAGACATCCTCATAATCCCACAACAACTTAGAGAAAACACTAGGCAAACTTAGATAAAGTCAGTGTTAGTAAAATAAATGTCACAAGCTTCCCTATACCTTAAAAGAACTAAGGATCTCTTCCCTAAGTATGGACTTCTTAACTCCCGCTCTTTGATGAAATTCTCACTTGACTTTCCTTTTACCTCAACACACATTAATTTTTCCTCTTTGGCACTACTCTATTTCTTTTTCTCACTAGTGTCTTCACTCACCTTTGGGGTTGTTTTAAACTTTTTTCCACTTATGCCCTCTTTTCTTTCAGTCTTTTTCGTTGGCTTACTTCCCTGAATCCCTTTAGCAAATTCTTTAATTTTCAATTGATCTGCATAAACTTCTTTTGGTGATAATGGAGCAAGTACATGTTTTTTTTTATCAAGAAAAGTAAATACATGCTTATTCCTAAATCCATCACGCCATGCACGTCTATCATACAGCCTTGGCCTACCCAACAAAATATGACCAGCTTGCATGGGAACAACATCATAAGTGATCTCATCAATATATTTACCAATGGAAAAAGGGACTCTAACATGCGTTCCCACTTTCACCTCTCCACAATCACTCAACCATTGTAGCTTGTATGGGAATGGATATTTTTCAGTTTTAAGGTCAAGTTTATCAATAAGCTATGTACTGACACAATTAACACAGTTACCCCCATCTATGATCATGCTACAAACCTTCCCACTTATTAGACATCTAGTGTGGATTATGTTTTCTCGCTGTTATAAACCCTCTTATTTCACATTTAAGTTCAATGCATGCAAAATAACTAAGGATTCACCATGCACAGGGTACTCTACATTTTCCTCATCTACATCATAACAGTCTTCTAATGGTGGCTTTTCATTATCAGAATCAGATTTGGAGATTATTTCATCTCCCCTAATAATCATGGTCTTCTTGTTAACACACTTATTGGCATAATGCCTGGGTGGAGACCTATCAAACTTTGGTGGGGCAACTTGCTACTCTATTTCGAACCCCATTTTTAGTTGGAGCTTAAAATTGGCTTTTTGGTTGTCCACTTTTGCTTGAATTGCTTCTCCACTTTAATGTCAATGTTTATGAGAGCTAGTATGGATACAACTCCATCACATCAACAATGTTTCGATTTAGACCTTCCAAAAACCATGCCATAGTCTAGTCTTCATCCTCCGTAAGACTTGCCTTGATCATCAATGTTTCCATCTCCTTACTATATTCATCAACTGATTTAGACCCTTGTACAAGTATTTACAATTGGTGATGTACCTCCTAGTAGTAGTAAGTAGGAACATACTTCTTCCTTATCTCACGTTTCATCTCCTTCCAAGTAACAATGGGTGGTTCACGGTTTCTCCTTCTATTTTTGCCCATTTCATTCCACCAGACCAAAGCATAACCAAAATACTCAAAAGTAGCAAGTTGTACCTTTTTCTCTTCAGAATAGTTGTGACAATTGAATATCATCTCAACTTTCTGCTCCCACTCTAGGAATGCATCAATATTGTTTTTGCCACTAAAAGGTGGAATCTTCACCTTGATGGAACTCAAGTTGTTGTCCACTTGTGGGCTTCTTTCTCTATACCTTCTTGCTCGTTTCATGGTAGACTGAGCATCCTCCTCCTCATAATCTTCATCCACACATTTTAACTTTCCCTTGGAAGCATTCTCAAAGCTCTCAATTCTTCTATTCAGTTTAGCAAATTTTCTTATGATGGATTTATACATCACATTAAGGTCCATTGGAGGCCTTTCTAAATCATTATGCTCTTTATCATCATGCTCTTTATCACTCATTTTAAAAGTAAGAAATACAAACAGAAAGTTTACACTCTACTCACTTGTGTTTGCTCTCAAAACACTCACTTGATATATCAAGATTGCACTTCAAAAAAATAAGTCCTAGATATGCAAACTAAACATACTTGAATAAAAGAAAAAAAAATAAAAAAACCCTAATAAAAACAATAAAGATGCAATTCTAGAGGCAATTGACTAAAGAGAACTAAAGATGTAATTATCACACAAAGAGTCAATTCCGTGCACCATATGATATAATGATGTTCAACAATGTCAATATGTCAAACTTAGCATAGAAGAGTCTAAAAATCAGAATTGACACCAAAACGACTAACAAATATCAAAAGAACAAAACGAGACGGATTTGCTTAAATACGAGGTTTATCTAGCATGCATAGAAGAGTCCAAAAATCAGAATTGACACCAAAACGACTAACAAAGATTAAAAGAACAAAACGAGACGGATGTGCTTAAACACGAGATTTTTCTAGCATGCAACCTAGATGAAACTTGAATAATGTAAACTCAACAATAAAATATCAAAGAAGTATAGGAAAAAAAACAAGAGAAAAAGAATAGCATAGGAATTCCCGATTTTGGCTCGAAACTCTAATTATGCAATTTGAAGGCAGTCAAGGAAAGACTCAAAAATCAAATCAGATTCAACACTTGGGTTAGATTCAAAATACCTTAATAACACCGATATATGCTCATAATTCAATTAGAAAAAGAAAAGCTCAATAACCTCTTAAAATAAAAAAATACTTAAATACTTAAAAGTTGCCCAAAGCATAAAGTATTTTAATTATTTATTACAAATTAAAAAAAAAAGCAAATAAACACTATTGAAATCCATCGGTGACATTCGGCCAAGGATAGGTTGATTACTCCCCATGAGTTCCAACATCGGAATGAACTTGCAAAGCTTTAATGTAAGGTTTCAAGAATCATTGCCATGCTTGCTTAAGTTGCTTAGATTTTGATTTAGTCATAGATCCTTGAGACAATACCAGCTCATGATCTTCATTCCTTTTAAGTGTGGTTGTGCTCATATTATGTAAATAATTAATAATTTTAAAATATATAAAATTAATTTTGAAATATTGTAAAATAGTAATTAAAGAATAATTTTCTTCTCATATTAAAAGATTTACCAACTGTATCAAACCCACTTAAATTTATATAAATTTAATTATCTCAACTTATATTTTAAATGAAATTTAACCATTTTATGACAATAATATTTTAATTTAATTTATAAATTAAAAAATTAAATTTCAATGAATATGTAGAAATTTTATTTAATAAAATTATATAAAAATCTAATTTATAGCAAGCAAAATACATAAATTTTAAATTTTATTAAAAAAATACATATTATCTAATATATGCTAATTAAATTTTTAAAATAAATATAATTTGTCTCTCTCCCCTACATCACTTAAAATCTAACTCCATTTTAACTTTTTTTTTTTATCTTTTTATTTTTAGAATTATTGAAAAAATCAGTTATTATAGATTATATATAAAATAGTTCATAAATAACTTTATATTTACCCAGTTTAAATTAAAATTAGTTTTACTAATTAATTAAGTACTAAAATATTATATAAAATAAAATTTTATAATTGAAATATTATATTATTTTAATTGCATAAATATTATAAAAATATAATTATAATTATACATAAAATAAAAATAATAAAATTAAATATAAATTTTATTAAAAATTAGAAACAAATCCGTCGGCATATCAAATCAACTTATTAATATAAATCATAGATGAAGTTGGAACTTCCAATCTTACTTATTGAATGAAGAAATTGACACGTAAGGATTTTTACAATCAGCCATTGACAACTAAAATCACAAAATAATATTTTCTCCATAATAGCCAAACAAGAACCTCCGGCAAACCCAAAGCATCAAAACATACACTTGGTATTCTTCCACAATAAATAACCTATTTAGAGAATTCTAAAACAGTAAAATGTGGTAGATCATTTCATTTTAGAGATTTTAACCACAATATATAAATTTATTTAATTCAATTAATAAAAATATATAAAATTTAAAATTTTTTATAATAAAAAAATATACATAATTTATAAATAATCTATTTTTTTAATAATTTAATCAATTTTATTTTACATTATTTAAAATTTATTATATTTATTTAATATATTTTTTATTTTTAAATTATTAAATTATACATTATTATTTTTTTATTATAAATTATTGAATTTATTTACTTTGCTATTATAAATTAAAATTTACACTTTATTAATAAAATAAATAATTCATATATTTTCAGTAAAATTTATCTTTAAAAGTAAATATAAATATATATATATATATATATATATATATATATATATACAGAGCCAAACGATCTAATTTGTATTAATAAATCTATATAAAACAGGCCTCATTTTGATCTTATTAAAGAACATTTCTGGACATAAGCCACTGAACCTTGAGTCACTGAACCCATTGTCAGGCCAAAGAAAGTGCCGTTTTAAGGGTATAATCGACAGAGGTATAACCGGACAATGAACAGAAATTAATTTAATAATATCTAAAATGGATCCTTTTTTATGCAGATCTGTTAGTACAGTTAAATCGGATGATTCTGAATCATCAGAGATAAGGAAAATCATAAATCGAAATGAAGTAATTTTGGAAGATTTTAATAAAGCAATAAATGAATGGGAAATACCTAAAATTGATAAGGAACA
>CAOGCB010272479.1:0-12680 GCA_948266635.1 Cnidoscolus chayamansa
CAACCCTCATTCTCACTATGTCTAGGAAGATAGAGTAAATGAATTGTGCAACTTACAGAACACTAACACCCACGACAGCAAGAGGGGCCGGATACTCCTCTATTTCCTTATCAGTTTTAGGGGCTGAGCAGTCTTTTCTCTCTTTACCAGTATAATCTCCATTATTGACCTGAGTAGTCAATTTACTTACACTGTCATCTCCAGGAAATAATTGTTGAAATGCATCATTAGTTATGGCTTCTGGCTCCAGCAGTACCTTATCAGTACCAATTCTTGATATTTCTTCAGTCAAAGATGAAAGCTTATCCCTTGCCTAAAAGAGCAACCAATAAATATGTCAAAATTATAGCAAGAGCATATGACATTTCGTACAACCAAATCACTAGCAGCAACAAAACAATTATAAAAACATCTGAAAGGAGAAGATTAAAGCTGCACATAGACATACCACAGGAAGGTCAATCTTATTTAGCACCACAATGTATGGCCTTTCTAGGTACTCAGGATTGTACATCCTCAACTCCTGTAAATTCATAATCAATTTATTAGAAGCAGTCTAATAACTTGCAACAGAGAGGAAATGTCAATGCAAAATACAGCAAGGACAGGTTTCCATACTCTATGATACAAAGAAAAGGAACAGGGGCAGGAAAACTTGCAAGACATTTACAGCTCCCACAAGATCATATACATAGACAAATTTAATGAGTTAAAGTTCCATGTAGGATCATATAAACAAATAAATTTAACACGTTCAAGTTTTCTTTCTCTTCTTCCTTTGGAATTCTCATTAACCCGGACCATTCTAAATCCTATGAGATCATGGGATTCAAGCATGTAGATCCTGATCAGATTTGATTGAAAGGTATGCTAACATACCAACAGAATAAATTAACAAGAGCATGAGAAATGGATAATCAAGCAAAATAAGCACATGAATAATTAGAGATATACATCTTTGACGGTTCTATAATCATTCACAGGATCCTCAGCAGCTGCATCAACAACATGAACCAATACCCTTGTTCTTCTAAGGTGCCTCAAAAAGTTGCGACCAAGACCCTGAAGGATGAGAAGATTTCATCTTTAGCAATAAGTATTAGATAAACTGATGAACAAGATGCAAGATATGTAATACCTTTCCTAAATGAGCACCTTCTATGAGACCAGGAAGATCGGCCATTGTCGCTTCAGATGAATACATTTGTGGCCCTAAAGTTGGATCACCATCTAAGCGCCCAAGATTTGGCATCAATGTCGTGAAAGGATAATCAGCAATATCAGGTTTAGCATGTGTTATAGCTGCCAAGAGTGTTGATTTTCCAGCATTTGGAAGACCCTAGGAAGGAAAGTTATCTCTGCCAATCAGAAGGACATAATACCTCTTTTGTGCTAAGTTTGATACAGTTCGCTGTTCTGTCAAGGGTTAGCTAATGAAATTTTGACAAAAACTGGTAAAAACAGAAAGATTTTATGTGCTTGCATGCTTATGAAGTATGAACAATATCTTACATATAAAGAGAATTAGGGACACTCACAACTAGACCAACATCAGCAACAACTCGTAGAATCAACTCCAAACGAACCTCCTCCCCAGGATGACCAAGAACTAGAACCTGCCAAAGAAGAAAAAGTAAAATCAAAGTTTAGCATTCATATTACCATAAAAAAAGAAGATAAATCATGCAGCTGAGAAGTCATACAGCGTTATTGACGGTATCATATACCTAACTGATAAGTTTCAGAATATCTTGGTGAGTTGCTTTAATAAAGCATGTGGAGGAAGGTACTTCACTTACACAGTAGTTACACCCCGCTACAGAACATGTAATTGTAAAGACTAACAAGTTCTGATTGTCCTCACAGGTAGATTGTCAACATTTGGATTAGGGCATTGGCCCAAGTCCTAAATCAACTCCCTTTACATTTAGGGTATTCAATATAATTGCAAATATATCTAAACAACCACCACCCACAAAATTTATAGTCTTTCTAAGTAAGGATACAGCATATGCAGCCACAGATTACACTTACCAATAGAAAGGTAGGTATTGGGTGGTTTTGAGTGAACTTAGTTATTTGAAGATTTCACATATTTCTTCATACTATTTAAATATTGTTGTTGTTTAAGGTCAAAAGATAATTTTGCAGTAATCAAAGCTAGTACAACAGATAAAACTAGAAATGCCTTAGTAAAAATTTCAGGATTCGTCCACATACAGGTTCTCAAAAATTTTCCTGCCCAATTGAAACAACAACAGGGAAGATTGCATGAATTTACCCCACTATTATTATTCGATTAACAAAAAAAAAAGACTATAAAGAACACAATCAAATAATCATAACCATCAAATGCATAGCTTGAACAACATCAAGTGGAGAATAGTTTAGCTAAGCAAATGCCTAAATGAAGATTCATTTTAAAAAATGATCACTAACAAACCAAATGAATTCCTCTTTACCTTATCATTTTCATCTCTTAGGACATTTGGAGTTAAAGCCATTAATCTTTTCCTTCCATGATCTCGTGCTTCTAGCAAGCTAATCTGCTCCAAACACCAAAGCAACCAACTTGTGAATTCCTTAACAAAAATGAGCATAAACGCCAACCATTAAGCTGAATAGTCGACACCAATGTGCCGTAAGTGTGTTGACTGCTAAACAGAAAAAAACTTGTAAGACTAAGACAATGATTTTTCTTAGGCTATTCTTCAATTATTTGAAATCTTTTAGAAATTGAAATAATACCATCTTTAACAAGCATAAAAAAAATAATAATAATAAAACCATTCTTGACACATCAATATAATAAAACAAAGATGTTATTCCAAAATTCCACATGAAAGCATGAACATCCAACCCCTCCATGGCCACCCTTTGCAACAAGTATTTCATCGCCTGGTTGAGCTAAATCTGCGAGTAGCTTCCCTCTTTTATGCTTGACGACAGTACCTGTCACATGACAAAACGTGATAAGCCAAGGTACAGGAGAACTTCTCCAGTTTCAGCACAGTGTTGAAAACATGAGCATATCTTAATCGTTGATTGAACTATTAGAGAATTCTGGTAGAACATCTAATTGTTCATGTGTCCTCTGAAGAAGAATTTTAGGAAAAACAAACATTTATACAGAATAATGTACAAACCTAGAGGCACAGGGATACGCAAAGCTGGGGCAGCGAATCCATCATGCAACTGTGAGGTTAAAACACCCATAGCATCAACATTTCCACCGCGTTTTGCATTAAAGCGGCCTTTCGCGTGAAACTCCAATAAGGAATCTTTTCCTTCATCAGCATAAATCACAACATCTCCTCCATGTCCACCCGTAGGAAGAATAAGAGAGCCATCAAAATCTCGTTTGAACGAGGTCCTCTTCCTTGTCTTGTCTTTATCGTTCCCCTTTGACTTAGCAGATCTCTGGTTGGGTAAGTTAAGAATTGCACCGTGGCCTCCATCTCCAGAACGAACTGTGATTATCACCTGATCGAAATACTTGTGAGGTTCTCTGATGAAGGAAGAAGAATTCGCCAGAGAAGCCTCTTTGGGCCTAGTAATTCGGCACTTAATAGTGTAGGGTGCAAAGTTATCATAAGTGGCATTAAGATGAGAACACCTGAACAGAAAAAGCAACCAGTGGAGTCATTTGTCTCTACCTGCCATCACGAAAGGGAAAAGCTAAAACCGCAGGAGATTACGATTTAGAAGCAAGAGAATACCTTTTAGGAAGAAGATGAGAGAAAAAGAACTTATGGTTACCAAATTGGAGGCTGAGAAAGGAAGATAACGGAAGAAGAGCCATTTAGAGATTAGACCATTGTCGTTGATGAACAAAGACGCAGATACTTCAGGGGTTTAGATATGTCATTTATGGGATATGGATTGGTTGCGATCTTTACAAGCCCAAGAAATAGGCTGCTGACCTGTTGAGTCCGCGAATTCTTTTGGGCCCTATAAACCTTTTATAAGCCCAATAATTGTCCTTTTTTTTTTTTTAAATTGTCAAGACCTTTCCTTGAGAAATGAACAGGATCACTACCTCTTTTTCTATTTTGTGTTTCTGTAAGGAGCGGTAGTTACCACTTTGCAGTATTCTGAATAACGGTGGGCAGAAGACTGAAATCCATCTGTTTTAATTTTTTTTTGAACTTAATTCAATGTCAACTTATATTTTAATATCAATTTTGATTTCAACTCTTCAACTTAATTCAACCGACCGATTAGATTAGAATTCTTGATCCCGAATTGTGGCCACTTCTTAATTTCTTCTTCTTTTTTTTTCAAAAAAAGAGGGGGTATCACGAATATTCCATAATAAATAATATTTCCCCCTAAATTGCTCGCATCCCTTTTGCATGAAATGTCTCTTGAGTTCAATTTTTAATCCAATGCCTGATGTAACGATATTATATGGGTCTAAATACAAAAAGAAATAGTAAAAAAAAAAAAAAAGAGAAAAGGATAAAAAGGAAGAAAGAAGAAGACAGCTATCTCAAGGAACGTGTGAGTATTTTGGCTGACATATCATCTTCACAGGAAGAATTCCTTCCCCCGAAAATACACATGCTCAGGCCCAATCTACCGAAAAGCTACGGTAAGACGCATGAATAGTAAACGAGCCTTCCATTCTATCTCAGAAACTAACTACTTAATACAATCAATTGATACACTGTCCACTTTCTAAATCAAACTCATTAATCTTTCTATTTATTTAAAAATATATTTAACTCACTATTTAATACCTTTTACTATAACTAAAGTAAATGGACCAATATTTTCTTTATACAAAAAAAAAATCAGAGTTTGATCTTATAAAGTATAGTATCATTTTAATTAAATTTTTTTTAGAAATAGACACTAAATAGTTAAGTTTATATATCTTAAAGTAATTCACCCTTAATTAAGAAAAAGAAAAGGTAATAAAAACATTGAACTCAAGTTGCAGAATTACGTAGTACTTCTCAAATAAAACTACACACTACATCCGGCTACATGATATCCTATTGCCTTCAATATTTACTGGTAGCCTTTTCTTTGTTCTCTCATTTACCGTTAAACATCCTCACCTAAGAACTAGAAATCCTAAAAGAGGAAGAGGGGCAATCTACTGTGGTACAGGTTTCAAACGCTAATGAAAGCATGTTATGAGAACATAATGTCCGCATATAATCATTCAAAACATTTAGAAGTGGTTTTCATATGATAGCATGTTACTCAAATATGAATATATTTACAACCACAATTGCTGGCAGATTTTGTCTCGTCAGAGATCATAGACTTTCATTTCGTTTTCCCCATATGATAAATAATATGAAATGGTCTCTGAATCTCGACCTTGCTTCACTTAACAAGACTACTATTTATGCCAAATATGATGTTAGGCTACAGATAATCTTAATTACTAAGGCTAGCAAGCAAATATAAGCCGTCGGATCATCAAATTACCTCCTAGAATAAATCTAAACTGTGCAGAGTGGACCAAAATGCACTAGCATTGTGGTCAACCATGAAAAGAGGCATACTTCAAGAAATGCAACACCAACACCTAGACACATGAGACAGCCTACTTGGCAACCTTTTACAGATGTTGTGGCATCAATGACCATTATCTACCCATGAGAAAACCTTACGCCAGAAACTTATAGTGCCAACAAGATGTGAAGCAACCTTGGCTACCCCTACCAAAAGTATTTGAAACACGTCAAATCTAGCTTTTGAGAAAATCCTTCACAGAAAATGGTGGAAGACCATCCTACAAAAGTCATAATGAAGAGTGAAAAAAAGATCATCATGTTAGAAGAGTAAAGCATCATTTTTTTTATGCAAAATCACAACTACCAACGCAATAAAAAAGAACACCTAACTTCAATATGTCAGGGCAAGACAATATCAAAGAGTAAGATAATCCAATAGAACATGACTAACTAATATCTAAGACTATAACAAGAAATACTCCATGACAGTTGAGATTTAAGCAAATTTAGGAAACACACACTGCCAGTTTCAACAAGGAAAACCACTAACTATGCCTATGCCTTACCTTGCCGTGATCTTGGTTTAAGCATTGCCTCACTACTGTTGCCTGTTGTATCAGTCTCTCCATTGCTGCATAGCTTGGGCGGTTTGCATGTGCTTATTTATTGAAGACAGAAGAACTAGAAGTGAGAAAAACAATTTAAAATTAGTAATGCAAACTGGAAAGGAAAAAAGAATACAAACCAAGAATTGCTCGGTTCAAACTATCTACAACTTGCTGCCGATACTCCAAGCTAAGCAGATGAAACATTGGAGATTTTTCTGGTTCTTCATAAGCAAGCAGAGCGATAAAATCCTGAAGCAATAGGGAAATTGTTATTTGATCTCTGAGAAAGAACTGAACTAATTGTATCAGATATGTATAAATGATTTGACTCTGAAAGGAACATACTTCAAGCTTTTCAACATACTTCTGGACCTTCCCAAATGGGGTCAACTTTGATTGAGCAAATTCTAATGCTTCCGTGCTGCCATATAAATAGAAGACTTTTACAGTAAAGAAATGCAGAACTTGCAATGTTGACTATATCAGTCTTATTTTACTCACCAATTCCTATTGCATACAAGCTCAATAAAATGCAGGCTCAAAAGACCAAAATGCAAGTCCTTATTATTTTCTAGTAAGTCATGTGCCAGCTCTTCTGTGAGTTCAATGGCCTTAAGTGCATTCCCCTCTAGTGCATAGTGAAAAATTCCTGATAATAAAACGCACAATTAGAACCACCACAATGAATGTAGCAAATAAAATAACAGAGTGTCAAAGCCATTATATTATATAAGAACAATACCAGTTAATAGCATACAAAAACAAAGAGAAAGAGGAGCTAATCCCTTATTTCAATGATAAACACACAGTTCATTTGTTCTACCCAAGTAGGGAATTTGCTGCGAATATTAGACAAAATCACACAGGCAATGGTAAATTGTGACAAGTTAGCAACTCAAAGAATGCTTTTTAAATTGTGACAAGTTTATATAAAAAGCCCCCTGAGGTTCTGTGAGATTTATGTTTATACATGTTAAACAAATATGGCTGCAAATATTATCTCATTTAAGTATTTTGCCCACATATAAACCATTATGAATGTGCTATTTTTGTCATCAACTTTAAGTCATAAGTCCTTCATTTTATTATAAAATTGAATATCTCCACATACTTTTTCTTTTTTCCATGTCCTCAAGATAATCTGAAGGTTGCTTCATCCCTGTACATGCTATAAAGGATTCCACAGTCTCTTTGTAACAATTATGCACCAGATACGAGAGAACAACATTGTGAATTTCGTTGTCTTTGATTGCCTGCAAACAAATATAAAGAAGGGAAGGCAAAAGAGATAAAGCAGCCTAGTAAGACAGAGCAACCATAGTAACTATGCATATAATTTTTTGGAAAAGTTGGAGAAAGAAGAAAGCACATCTAAGGCAGCTAAAATCAATCCCAGGGTAAAAACCCCTGATTCCCTAAAGGCCGGCAGCATGAAAAATCAATTAACTCTGTTCTTCTACTAATGTTAATATGCTTCATCGCTTAGCAAAAGTAGCGCCAGTGAATTGCCATCTAGCACTAACTCACGTATTGCACAAAATTACAAGCCAGTTGTACCAGGAACAATTTTTCATACCCCAATCACTGACAAAAACCAGACTACTAAAGTATGAACGTTAAACGTCATCTTAATTCACAAAATCCGACCATATTGAGAATGATGTAATGTGGCAAACCCGCAAGTTCAACGCGGATTTTATGTGCCTCAAGCACCTGCAATTACGAAGCACTGCTGTCTTCTCTATCCCCCTGCCCTAAAAAATCATGTTCTGATGGAAATTATACACGCATAAAACAAACAGACTTCCAGTGGCGACGATATCACCACACAATCGTTAAATTTTTTTTAAATGCATTGATTAATCAGCACCAATCCAAAATACTGTATATAGCAGCTGACTCGAGCAAATTACCCAATCATAAAAAAAACTTAGGGTTTCATCAATCAATCTAAAGAGGTCAACGACTTAAAAATGCATCATTGCAAAGCGAACAAGGAGCTTTATAGAACTGCATACAATTTCAGAAAACAATAAAGAATGGAGAAATACTTACGATTTGTTCATAATGGCGGGGATCGACATCCATGATTGAGTAGGATTACAGAAGCTAATTACAATTAAGACGAAAGGAGAAAAAAAAAAAGATTGAAGGATGAGATGGTTGGTGTTTGGAACGCGAAGGGTGAAAACAAGAGAAAGATGATCGCAGTGAGAGAGAGGTAGTGGTGTGCTCAGAAACGGAGAACACTTGGATCCCTATCTTGTATTATTATGTATCCAACTGCTGCTACTGTCTTTGGCTACACTTCCTCTGCCTCTTCACACGTGCTTGTCTTCTCTTCAGCTAAGGATTTTTTTTTATTTTTTTTTAAATATTGCTAATTTTACTTTTATTTTATTGCTGAATTTGTTATATTTAAATTCATTTATTCTTTTTAAAGGTTTAGAGTTGATGATAATCATTACCATTAGATAAAAATTAAATCATATACATTCCTATAATAAAAAGTACTTCAATCTTATTTAATTCTTTTAATTTTAATAATTTTCTATTCATTAATAAAATAAATTTTAATTAGAAAAATATAAAAAAAAAGAGATAATTAAATTTCGCAAATTACAATAAAATCATATTTAACAGAGATAAAGTTAAAATAAAAAAAACAAGAATTAATACTTGTTAATCTTGTTAAAATACCTATAATTATGAATAAAATAAATTATAAAAATAATGAATTAAAAATAAAATTAATTATTTTTTTGATAATATTAAGAATACTTAATGTTAGATTGGTTTTGATGTCTCACAGTAAGGCCCCATTCACACAGCACTTGAACATTTTCATTTTATTATTAGTGAATCGAACCGGGTTTTTAGAGGTTTGGTTCCAAATCCTTACCGTCCATGACCCACTTCAACGATCCTGCCAGCATTTAGCCTTTTTCCCTTAGTCTGTAGTTTCCTGGAGAAAGAAACAGCGTAGATTTACAAGAGACGTTCAGTCCATTGCTGCTCGCTTTTTTCTTTCTTTTTTTTTTTTTATCCCTGAACAACACGTGCAAGGTTTCAGGAAGCTGTCAGGAAAGTTCCTATAAAAACGAGACATGTTTTATAACTTCCTTGGCTCACCACGTTTCAAGGCTACACACCCAATCCCATAGGCCCACACTCTTCCTTGTTCATTTCCTCAGAAAAATGAACTTCCCCTTTGCCCTTTTCCTCACTCTCTTTCTTTCTTACCTTTCTCTTTATTCTTGTTTTGCTTCTTCCCACATCTCCCAGCTCTTTGAAACTTGGTGCATACAACATGGCAAGAATTATGCTTCTCAACAGGAGAAGCTCTATAGACTCAAGGTCTTCCAGGACAACTATGACTTGGTCACGAGACATAATAGCCAGGGCAATTCTTCTTACACCCTTTCTCTTAATGGCTTTGCTGATCTTACCCACCATGAGTTCAAGGCTTCTCGTTTGGGTCTCTCTGCTGCTTCACCCTCTGTGAATCTTCACCATCACCGGCCAAATCTAGAAATTTCTGATCTTGTTGATGTTCCTGAGTCCATTGATTGGAGAGAGGGAGGAGCTGTGACCCATGTCAAGGATCAAGGGAGCTGTGGTGTGTTAATCTTAATTTTTTATTCTATTCTATCTTCTTTTTGCTACTGGAGGTTATCTGTTAAGCTAAATACAGATATATGAGCATTCTGAATACCCAATTTCAAACTTTTACGGTATTTCTTGCATCTTAGTGATACCCACTTGCATTGTTTCTCCATTACTCGTCTATGTTTTCTTACTTAACAAGAAAATTGAATCCTCTCGAAATTACAGCACCCTACGAGCCATCTCATTGTATTTGATTGCTTTTATGAACTAGTGTCTTGTTTAGGCATTTGATGTTTTTTTTCATATTTGAAACATGCATCTGCAACTTTATTCCTATAACTATTAAGTTCATAATTTTAGTTCTGATTTTTGGAGAAAAATTTAGGTTTTTACACTTTATTTTCTAAGTTAAGAAGAATTGGCAATTGGGGTTAATTCATCTGTTTCTAGTAGGTCTATGCCTGGAATTAAACAGGCTATTGTATTTTGCAGGTGCTTGTTGGTCTTTCTCAGCCACAGGAGCTATTGAAGGCATAAACAAAATTTTTTCTGGATCTCTTGTTAGCCTCTCTGAACAAGAGTTAGTTGATTGTGACAAATCCTACAATAATGGTTGTGAGGGTGGACTCATGGACTATGCTTTCCAATTTGTCATAAACAACAAAGGGATTGACACAGAGGAAGATTATCCATACCTAGGACGTGAAAGGCCCTGCAATCAAGACAAGGTAATTGCTTGTTCTACAACAAACTGTCAATCGGTTGCCCTTCTTCCATATGCTCATGATTGTTTTTTTTTTTCCTTGTCAATTCAATGTTTGTAGCTCTTTTCTGGGTAATTTAGGTGCTTTACATTGAAATATATACTCATTGCCTTTTTTTTCATTCCTAAACTATACAATTTGCAGTTAAAGAGGCATGTTGTGACCATTGATGGATACACTGATGTGCCCAAAAACAATGAGAAAGAACTATTGAAGGCTGTTGCAACTCAACCTGTGAGTGTGGGAATATGTGGCAGTGAAAGAGCATTTCAGTTGTACTCGAAGGTTAGTTCCTGTGGTTAATATCAGTGACTGCTGAGAACTGTTAAAATAAACATTAGTGTGATTGTAAGTGTTATGATTATTTGTGTGATAGGGGATTTTCACTGGCCCATGTTCAACTTCTTTGGATCATGCTGTATTGATTGTAGGATATGGGTCAGAAAATGGAGTAGATTACTGGATAGTGAAAAACTCATGGGGAAAAAACTGGGGAATGAATGGTTATATACACATGGTGCGAAATAGTGGAGATTCAAAAGGTGTCTGTGGTATCAACATGCTGGCTTCATATCCAAAGAAGACCAGCCCAAATCCACCTCCTCCACCTCCACCAGGACCCACTAGATGTGATCTCTTTACTCGCTGTAGAGAAGGGGAAACTTGCTGCTGTACTCACCACATTTTCGGACTATGCTTTACATGGAAATGTTGTGAACTGGATTCTGCTGTTTGTTGCAAGGATGGACGCCATTGTTGCCCCCATGATTATCCAGTTTGCGACACAGCCAGGAACATATGCCTTAAGGTCAGTAGTCAGCATTATCTTCTCCGCTTTCCTTTCAATCTTTAACTGTGATTTGTGCGAGTTATGAAAGCTACAGAAACTAGCAAGAATATTGGCTTAATACTCAGTTTCACCTCTGTACTTACTGAGAAATTTTCACTTAATCCATTTTCAACTTTTCGTCAAAATTTGAGGTTTGGGGATGTAGGGTCAATGACCAAAGAGGATGAAACACAATGACAATAACAAAAAGAATTCTATGATTTGATTATGATCATGGGAATATATTGCAAGAATGACTTGTAAGGATGGTTTGAGACTTCATTTGACAGATCTATTCTATCATTTAGGCACTAGCAATTTACAGTTTGAAATTTGGAGAACAATTTCTCCCCTTTTGTAAACTAAAACTGCCTTGTTCTTGCAGCATCATCAAAATAATGCCACAGGAATGGAAATAGTTGCAAAGAAAAGCTCGTCTGGGAAGTTTGGGAGTTGGAGTTCCTTTCTTGAAGGTTGGATTCTGTAAAGGCAGCTTCTTCATTTGTGTTAGTGAGTGTTTTCCTTTATTATTATTATTTTTTTACGTGGAGCTCCCATAGAAATCATACGTTTCACCATTGAAGGAAAGACTATCGGTAGAACTATAAAAACTGATTGAAGAGCATTGCATTGTTGTCTTCTTTACAACGGACTGGGGGGGGGGGCTTGTAGTTTATTGATTCCCAAGTCTCAAATCTCAGGAAGTCAATTTTGCTTCTTTTTTTTATGGATTTCTGAAATTTAGATACAAAGGACTTCCCGCATGCTAGTTTTCATGTGTAAAGGAGTTGGACAAAACACAAGATTGATCTGAATAGAATTATGTTCCTTTTAAGTGGCATTTACGGGCTGCTGGCCCATTACACCGTAATTCTGTCTACTTGGGCTATATTCAGATTTAGCCCAACAGGACAATAAGGACATGACATCTATGTCGGAGCAAGCAACCATTTGAGCTTTTTCATGTAGGACAAATTCTGAGCTCAATCTGAAACTTAATTGCTTAATTTGTTCTTTTTATATTATTATTATTATTATAAAAATAAAGGAGCAAACAACTGAAAGTGAAGGGAAAGATCCATATATCGAAATAGTGGATCATGTCTCAATCTAAGCAAAGAATAATGCGCATGCAGCAGTGGAGCGTGATTTCACATGGGTTGATGCACAAGATTGTGTTTGTATGGAAGACATCATTAAATCCGTGACTTGTCCTTGTGTTATTATAGCTCCACTTAAACCGTTTCTTTCTCTGAAGGAAGCTACCCCTTTGATTACGACCACACCCATCTTTTGTATTGCCTTCAAATTCACAATCTCACACCGACACTGCCACGCCCATTAGACTGAACCAAACCAACCGTCGCCAGTGGCAATGGCATGCCTTACCCACACA
>CAOGCB010272836.1:0-18315 GCA_948266635.1 Cnidoscolus chayamansa
TGTTGGGCTGGCATCTATGATGTTCCAAAACAACCCTAACCCTAACCCTAACCCAAGTAGGGTTTACATATGTGCGAGAAGACGAACATGGGTTCCTCTCCAAATACATTTGCCTTTATAAGTGCTTCGTTTCGAGGCGACACGATCACTTTCCCGGCGTTTCCTCCCACCTCTTGGAAATTCTCAAACTTTCCTCTGGATTCTCGTGACCTTCTTTGCCCTAATATGCCCTCTTTCCTCCTCTAAATTTACCTAACATTTTCTATCTTCTACTTCCACACAGCACCACCTTAAACATATATATATATATATATATCCCTTCCTTTTTAAAACATGAATCAAGGATAGGACACATGGTGTTTGCACTTTGCACAGTATTTCAAACATTGATTTTATCACAGCCATCACTTCCCATTGTAATGAAATGTTGAATTCCACTGGATCAGTACTACTGTTTGCATATATAATTTATTCAATTAAAATTACAAACTTTTGCATTATTTTCGTTGATGGGTAATTTTTCAAGATTTACATTTATATCAGTATATTCGTGGGTGACGTGATTAGCATTTTTCATCAACCAAAACATTGCTAATTAGGTTCTTGAAATGACATAATAAGCACAGGGCTAAAGAAGTGGAGGGCAATATAGTAATAATCAAAAGGGAACCGGGATCATGGGTCATAGTATGGTCAAAGTTGTTTCCTTTTTGTGTTCTTTTGTGCAAGCATGCAAACCGGATAGTTGGTCCGCCTTGGCCTGGCTGCAACTTCCAAAAAAGCCGAAAGCCAAAACTCACACGTGTCAGTCACATCTCGCCCATTTGGCCGCAATATCTGAGTCGACGTGAGTCCTCTGCTTAGATGTGTTTACAGCAAATGGTCGCTGGCTAATCACTTCTCTTCTCTATCCACGCTTTCCAAGAATACAGCCAGGTACAGTGATAGAGAGAGATTCTCGTTTGGTTTCAGACTTGGCTAGTAAGTAAACTTTTCTTTTAATCCTGATATTTCTTTAATTTCTTATTTTTACCAGTTCTTGATCTTCTCTTCATGTTATTTCTTATAATGAATATCCCTCCTTTTAAATAATGTTTTTTCATCGTTACACAAATGAGAAGTGAGTGTGTTATATGATTCTAAATGTTTTGGAGGTTTTTAGAGTCGAAAAGCTTGAAGATAGAAGCGAGAGACGTGGGTCCTGCCCCCTTATTGTGGGGCACTTCAGTCTTATTTATGTATTTTATATACATTCAAGAATTTTGCAGGAGCTGTATGTCATCATCAACAAATGGCAGGTGATGATTTTTCCTCTGTTTTTTTTGGAAAAAAAAAAGAAAGAAGAAAAGAATACAAATGTCTTGTTTATTGTTCTTCATTATTATCAGAAATTCTGAACCCTATAACTCTGGGGTGGTTCAAGCTTCTAAATTAAAGATGCAAGTGTTCCTCAACTTCCAAAAGTAAAATTCTTGTCAGGTGAAGCCCTTTTTTCCATTTTCAATCTAGATGTTACAATATACACACATGTATATTTGCACTCTTTTATATGTAAGCATGCTTAAGATGGAAAAAACAAAAACAAAGATAAAGATACGGTATTTACATTTATAGAGTCACATGCAATGAGAATTAAGTGGCAGAAGCTTTTTCATACTTGTATCTTCTTTAATCGTCCATTTGTCTATTTCATGGGATATAAAATTTTCTTTGATTAAGTTGGACCTTTTAAGCTTTTTGATTATATTTTTTTTATTGATAATGGTAAGGTATGTATTAGTGAATAGTTTTTTTAAAGCTTTTGACGGGCACGAAGATCAATTAGATGGTCAACAGAATTCTACTATTGGGGAACCAAATGAAATCCTTGAATAATTTCTTTTAGTTAGGAGAACTTTTGGTCCCATGAGCAGTTTTTAGTTCTTACTCCTATTTTAACATCTAATGTCGCCTTTTTTTACATTAAAATACTTCATGTTCGTACACATGCATCTTTAACACATGCAGGAACTCGGGGATCTACAAATTTGGTTTTTGATTAGAAGCCATTAGAGAGAGATGGGAGATCTTGTGTGGTTTATATAATCTTAATTTCTTGAAGGGGAGAGAGACAGGTCGGTAGCTTTACGTAGAGTGGTGGATCTTTAGACTGAGAGATGATTTGCAGAGTGTGGGAATGCTGGGCTTTGGGGAGTCATAAGTTGCAGTGAACGAGGACGAGAGTTCCAATAAGCCAAGTGGGGGAGATGAACATATATTTTTTTTTTTTATAGATAGAGAGGTGAGAAGTAAGATATTTAGTTGGATTTTTCTAGTTGGAATTGTGGGTTTGTCTCAATACAGAGACTGAAATAATTATACACTAGTTTAATATATTTTCATAACACTCGTGTCCTCATTTTGTATATAGATAATCTAGTATTATTATAGTATGATGATGACTTGGGGTCAGACCACTTAAAATGACCTGTGCAAAAGGGGTAAAACACATTTTGCTTTATTCGTGAGTCTCTCTTCACTGCGGGAGAGCGAAGGCTTCTCTCCACTTCTTTATACATTTCTCTTTGCTCCTCCTTTCTCCTTACAACCTTTCTTAACATAGAGAGAAAGAAAGAAACCTGCACTGCTGCACTGCATTACCTAGCGCTGGTACAAACAACCTGTAAATCCAATAGACCTTGCTCTATGCAGTAGTTTCGATACATGATTATATTTTTTTCTATTCTGAATGTGTAGTGCTGTTATATGCAGGAGACGTTTGATCTGTTGAAGGAGAGCTAATATATTGTGTTTTGTCAAAGAAGCAAAGGCTCAATGAATTCAAACAACTGGCTTTCTTTTCCCCTTTCTCCCACTCATTCTACTTTGCCAAGCCATTTACATACCTCTCACTCTCAACCGTTTTCTTTAGGGTTAGTAGCAGACAGCTTAGACAACCCATTCCAAACACAAGGTATATTTCTCTCCCTAGACTCTCTCTCTATTGTATACTTTCATTTTATTTACTTGTTAAATGATTTTATAGAGTGGAGCCTCGTCAACACCCAAGGCGGTAGTGAAGTTCCAAAAGTTGCAGACTTTCTTGGTGTGAGCAAATCAGAGAATCAATCAGAACTTGTGGTCTTCAGCGAAATTCAGGCTAATGATTCTGACTATGTGTTTCCTAGCAATGGTCTGGTGCCAGTGCAAAACACTGTGGTAGCCTCCACTAGCAACTTTGAGTTTCAGGACAATGCCAATAATTTACAGTCATTAACATTGTCTATGGGTAGTGCCAGTGGCAAAGGATCTTCTACCTGTGAAACCAGTGGCGATACTAGTATTAACACAGCTGAAGCCGCCGTCCCAAGAAGGAGTTTAGATACATTTGGACAGAGAACTTCCATATATCGTGGTGTAACAAGGTGGAGTTCGTTCGATATATCGATAATTAGTTATTTACTTTCCTTTTTCTTCTCTCTTCTAATCTACACTATGAACTTAGTTAATGTATCCACTAAGGATTTTGAAGTGGATAACTTTCAACATGTAGACATCGATGGACAGGAAGGTACGAAGCTCATCTTTGGGATAATAGCTGCAGAAGGGAAGGCCAATCCAGGAAAGGACGACAAGGTATTCAATGTGGATTTTATTGCATTGATAATAAACTCATTTGAATTTGATCTTTAGTTTATATACATATGAATACTAACTATTTTCGTTTCCATTTTTGGGTTCCGAAATTGGGCTTGCAGTCTATTTAGGTAAGTGAAGTTATTAATTTCAAATTTCACTAATATATACATTTTCATGTTTTGTATCTTCAAATGGTTAACTTGTAAAATCTTTCTGAGCAGGTGGCTATGATAAAGAAGAAAAGGCTGCAAGAGCTTACGATCTGGCAGCTCTAAAGTATTGGGGAACATCTACTACCACCAATTTCCCTGTAAGCTTCTTTTTATCAATCCCAATAAATTAAGCTGAAATTTAACAACATGCAAAATGCCGACGAGAACGTCTATTTCTTTTTAGATCAGTAACTATGAGAAGGAATTAGAGGAGATGAAGCACATGACCAGACAAGAGTTTGTAGCATCAATTAGAAGGTAAATGACAAATTTTATCCAGTATATCTCTAGTTGCTTACTGATGAAATATTGTTGCCTAGTATGTATATGTTCATCAGCTTGTAAGTTTGAACTAACATTTTACTTGCATTAATGGGCCTTTTTTTAATCTTTTATTTGCTTGGTGATAAACTACAGGAAGAGTAGTGGCTTCTCTAGAGGTGCATCCATGTATCGAGGAGTAACAAGGTAACATATGAATAAATACAACTTCTCTCTCTCTCTCTCTCTCTCTAATACATTATTTCTGAGCAGGCATCATCAACATGGAAGATGGCAAGCGAGGATTGGTAGAGTTGCAGGAAACAAGGATCTGTACCTCGGAACTTTTAGTAAGTCATTTATTTTTCGTCCATGCACGCTGCTTTTGATTTTCTTTGAACATTCACACCTAGAGGTCCTTTTAGTGCTTTAAAGAAATTTCTTTCTCATGGCTTAGTTAATTAACCTAGTAAATTGTGATTAGGAGTCTTCTATGTTAATTACTCTCTTAATATCAAATTAGTGATTTAATGTAGCTACTGAGGAGGAGGCTGCTGAAGCTTATGACATAGCAGCAATAAAGTTCAGAGGGTTGAATGCAGTGACAAACTTTGACATGAATCGATATGATGTTAAGAGCATTCTTGAAAGCAATACTTTACCAATCGGTGGAGGAGCTGCCAAACGGTTGAAGGAGGCTCAAGCAATTGAATCATCGAGAAAAAGAGAGGAAATTATCGCTCTTGGCTCAGGTTTTCAATATGGAAGCTCAAACTCTGGCAGGCTACAAGCTTACTCTTTAATGCAAGCACCTTTTGAGCAACCCCAGCCATTACTAACCCTACAAAACCAAGACATTTCCCAGTACGCACAAGATGCGTCGTTTCACCAAAATTTCCTTCAAACACAGCTTCACTTACACCAGCAATCTGCTGGGACTAATTACTTGCAACAATCAAGCCAAAACCCTCAGTTTTACAACAGTTATATACAAAACAATCCAGCATTACTTCATGGGTTATTCAACATTGGCTCGTCATCGTCTATAATAGAGAACAATGGAAGTTGTAACGGGAGTTATAGTGGTGGATATCTGGGAAATGGACTGGGTATTGCTTCAAATTCTTCAGGGTCTAATGCAGTGGGATCTGCTGAGGAACTCCCTCTCGTGAAGGTGGATTACGATATGCCTTCAGGTAGCTATGGAAGCTGGTCCGGGGATTCAGTTCAGGGATCAAATCCAGGGGTTTTTACAATGTGGAATGACTAAATTGAAACATTAGCTAATAAATGTTCAAGAGGGTCAATTTCGTATGCTTTTTTTTTTTTTTCTCTTCAATGTTTAGAATGGGCAACAGGAGATGATTATTTTTAATTGAAAACCCTAAAGAGGCAGTAGGCCTACTTCGATAAGGTGAAGAAGGCCCATTTTCAATTTTGTTATTTATTGTCGATAGAGATAAGTTTAGGGTTTCTAATATGGGGTTCACTTACGACCCCAAATTTTGTAAGCCAAAAATATATCCATCTTCTTTAAATGTTATAAATATTCCTTTAATATTATTATTATTATTTAATTATTTTTAAAATCAATAAAATTTATTTTTCAATGTAATAAATAATTATTTTCTTAAAAAAAAAAAAATAATTCAGAAATAGTTCTTGTCTAACCTGCCACATAATAATAGGATGCAAAAATTGTATTTTTAATTATCAAAGAATATATCTAATAAAAGAATTGTATTCTTAAGATGCAACAAAACTTTATTAAGAAAAGATAATTAGAACTTTGAATTAAAAGAAAAAAGAGGGAAACCAGAACTTCCCAGAAAGAAGAAGGTAACAAATTGGAAATCAGATAGTAGCAATTGCAACCATAAATGGTATACAGTGATGGCAGATATAACGCCATGAAAGCCGTAATTTAAATTTACAAAGCTACGCACATTAGCGTTCATGGATGCCTTCCATATATATTATCTAAGAATTCCACAAGCCATTTTGACGTACTACCAGCAAACTGCCATATGAAACAGCATGATGACACGTTACAAACTTAAGTGTACCTAACCACGACAAAGTCCATCAAACCAGCACAGATTTAGACTCAAAAACACTGGAGCCAACATATAAACTCTCGCCAATCACAAGATATAGAGTTCTTCATACTGCAGAGAGATGTCCTACGCTGCCCTGCTTCTCCCATACACTACAATACAGAAGGACGGACACCTGCTAAGATACTTGGCCAACTCAGAAGCCCCAATAACAAAATGATCATCAAATTCCAGAACATGATAATTCACCCCATTTTATCTAGATTTTATCAAGCTTTTCTGCTTTGACAATGGGGTTGGCTCTAGCTATAGCTTCACGTGCAGCATTGCGATAATCAAATGGGCAGTCATGTTTGTCCGAGTAGCGATGAGATGCACAGAAAAAGTTGCCACATCGACACTTGAACCCTGTTAAACCAACTCGTTTCTTGCAAGTGTTGCACCGGCTTGGACCCTCCAATGGCTTTGCCTCGACACTCTCCCCCAACCCTGACGCAAAAGTCGGCTGCACAAAGATGGGATTTGACTGCACTGCATTGACTTGAACATCAACAGCATCAACAGGTTGTTCCGCATTGTTGCTTGATGATCCATTAACAATATTTCCAGTAGATGATGCAGCCAGCTTAGCCTGCTCCTGCTTCAACAGCATATCTTTGTGGCACTTGGAACACATGTTCATCGTGGCTGCACTTCCAAAGAAGCCACAATTGTTAATACAAAGAATTGGGCGTTCAGGGGGAGCTTGACATCCTGTCTCATCATGGTCCATCTTTTTACCTCGCCTACACCAAAACCATAGAACAATGAATATCAAGCACAAATGAAAATGAACAGGGCATGTCTCAAGGCCTAATCAAAATACTGAGAAGACAAACCTCATCCATTTCTCAACAGCTGCATAACTACCCTCGCAAGTAGGTTATCAGCAATTCTTAGGGAGAAAAATAACTAATTCTACACCACATACATACAACACTGACACCAGAAATATAAAATAAAAATTGACAGTAGATTGAACATACTCTAGGTTTACACATGCACAACTTTTGTATTTATCATAGCATAGGTTGTGAACTGGAGTTGCATTTTAATTTCTTGAACTCTTGAGTGAGCTTGGTTTGTGAGATCAACAGAGGTTACTGTCTAGTACTCAAAAGAGAATAGGAAACAATAATTCAAAGCAGTGACACTCATGTAGGTAAACAAAACAATGAGAAAGGAGAAAACTTACTCGTATGGACTCAAATTCATTTTAAAAGTTCAAACAAAAAGGAACTTCAAGGTACATGTTGAATATCCTAGCATAATTAAGACAGACTATTAAGAGGCTTCAGCCTATGTTTATGGTCTTGTTTACCAGACCACTTGCTTAACTAGTTTCAGATAGAGGTTCTGACAGTTCTGAAATTCATTGATTAGAAAATTGACTCAGAAAAGATAAGCAGCAGCTTGGTTTATGTTGATGGTGCTCTTTTCTGATCATGGTCATCTTTACATTCTTTTTTAGTTTTTATGTCTTATCAAACATCATCTGACAGTGAAATTCACAGAATTGTTTCTATTATCCATAGCAAACTGTTAATCATTTTGAAGGAATTTTGATCTGCTACAATGAATTGCAACCCTGTTCTCACGGCAAAACATGACACAAGCCCACCAACTAACGTTTTCCTTAGACTACATGGATACTAAAAATGAATGCCAGATAGCATGGGATTGCATGCCAAGCAGCAAGAGCCAGTAAGCATTTTACTCTATACAAAACCAAATGCAAGCACTACACGCCAAGTGCAACATGTATTCCAGTCCCAAGAAACCACATCCAAACTAATTGATTGGGCTATATGAATACATTTCTCTTTTTGGATCTGGTTTAAGACTACATTTTTAGAAAGAAACTGGGACCTCAACTCAAGTCTTCTTTATCGATTTAGAACCTATACATTGACAAACTCCACATAGGTAAATCTCCTAACAATTATATATGTAAGCAAATTCATATGTGCCCGATTAATTGCCATAACTAGCTACACAGGTAACACCAATAAAGTTGTGTACCACCCTATCCATCAAGAATCAGTCACATACATATCAAAGACTGCCATATATGATAAAATGCAGCAAATATCCCAACTTAAAATTTTTCTTCCGAATCTTGCCTCTCACCCAATCCATAACCAAATCAAATCACAGAAATTAAGCCAAAATCCATACTTAACTACACTATTAAATCTCAGCAATACACAGCCAAATTGAGTCACAAAATATTGAACTACAGTTAGGAGTCACCAGGATAAATAAAAGATTACTCATACGAAATTCATCAGGACTGTCTTACAATGTCACAAAGAACCCAACTTTTATATACCGTTCTCTTCACTGTGGCAATATAAAATAAAAGGCTAAAATTTGTAAATACCAAAAAAAAAAAAAAAAAAAACAGAGTCAATTACAAAGAGGCAAAATCATACGTACACAAACCTGAACCTTATTGGTTATTTGAAATGATTCCTTGAATCGATCTCCTAGCGGAAAACTGCATCAGGTAAGACCTGCGTTAATCAAATATAAGAAATATATAAACAAATAAACAGACTAAAAAATCCCACCCAACAACAAAAAAATATAAAAAAAAAAGAAAAAGAAAGAGGTATAATAGATCATAAACCCCAACCCCAGAAAAGACGTACCAGATCGCAGAGGAAGGAGAGCGAGAAGAGCAAAGCCAGAGAGAGAGAGAGAGGGGAGTTTGGGGAGCTCCCTTTCTCTACAAAAGAGAGAGGTTTCCAAAGCTTTCTCTCTCTAAGATTTTCCCTTGCGATTTTTTAAAAGGCAAATGTAATGTGTATGCTTCTGCCAACGAACGATCTTAATTGATTGAGGTGACGTGTCAAATTTATATTGGTGAGCGTGTAAGTAAGATATTTCCTGTTTTGTCCTGAAGCTGTAAACAAATAACGGCTTTGCCATATTTCGGGTTCAGGGAGACGGTAAAAGTTCCCAGGCCAGTAGGTACGTGCTTATGTCAGCGTGAGAGGGAAAGCGCGGTTAAATCTTAATTAACCGCGGTAAATAACCAACTATTACGGTTAACTGTAATTTTTTTTAATCTTTTTTTAAATTAATTAATTAATTGTGTTTTGTGAGGATCTTCGCATTTCAAATTTTAAATGAAATAAATATGAAAAATCATTTTTTTAATTATTATTTTTTTAATGCTTCATTTTCACACCTCATATTCTTTATTGATTTTTTTTTTATATATTTTACTCCTTTTTTATTAAATAAAATTCTTTAAACATTTTTAAATTGCAATAATCTTTTTTTACTCATTTCATGTTGTTGTTATTATTATTATTATTATTATTATTAGAGATATTTAATTTCACATAAAATATTTTATGAATGATTACAATTTTGACTATGAAAAATATTATAAAAAAATAAATATAAATAAGTGTGTATATATTAGAAAAAATAAATATAATTATGGAATAAAAGCAAGCAGATTCACGTATTTTACACTAGTTTTTGATAAATAGTGGGGAAAATAAAATAAATGTTATATATATATAACTTTTTAAAAGATTGAATAGAAACAGTATTTTTCAAGTTACAAATTGTATCCTTTAATTTAGAAAGATTTTTTTATATTATAATAATAATAATAATAATAATAATTTAGAAAGTCTTAAGAGTTTCAGGTCCATCACTCAAGCTCTTGGAGATAAAGTGTTGCTTTAGCTTGAGAGACCTTGAGATTTCTGCAGCCAGTCTTTCTTGTGTCTTTTACGTACTATGGACCAGCGATTGGCATTCCGTTTAAGAATGTGCGCCATCTGGTTGAGTCATCCTTTGGAGTAGCATTTTCTGAATCCGTTATTTGTAATTTTTACCAATTTTCTAACTTTATCTTGACACTGAAATTGGACGTAGGAAGTACTTATGTAAGTATGATGTGATTTTGTTTCTCGGTTCTATTAACTTGTTTTCAAGTATAAAACATTATGTTATGTATTTTGATGAAAATCAGACCCATATCTGAATACAAAAACCTTCATTCCAGAATATAGGCAAAAAAGAAAAAAGGCCAAAAGAGAGGAGAAAGCCAAACTTGAAGGGCTATTTTGGAAGAGAAACGGCAAGTATCAGCCCATGGAAACCCAAAGAAAAGCCTTGTAGAGTTGCAGTAGGTTCTAAAGTCTAAAAAAGTGACCCAAATGAGAGAAAGTTCCTGGTCCCAAAACAGGGATTCACTGCGCCACGTTTTTAATCTTCGTTACTTTTGACATATCCAAGAGCTATGATATAATGGACAAAAGCTGGATTGGGGACAAGTTCCCTCCCTATCTTCTCAAATCTAGACAAAAAATTACATCAACAAAGCAAGTCGATTCAGTAAAAGAGAAAAGGTGGATGCTAACACTCTGCGGGTTAGCCAAAATCTCAGCGGATGAGAAGAAATATTCTCAGCTTCTCCCCTCCTAGAAACACCGTGCGTCCTCCTAAATAATAACATGCATCATTCTGATCTGAAATTACACAGGGCCAATCATTCTAGACCTCCACAAAGCCCTCCAGCTCATCCAATATAACATTCTAGACTCCCACAAAGCCCCTCTAGCTCCGTAGCCAACTATATCTGAAATCCAGAAAGGAAAACAATGGGAAAACAAGTTCAGTTGCAATATGCTTTCTTGATGCAAGTAACATTCAATTTCCTTACATACTTTGATCTTATAGAGAATATGTAGGTAAGTAACAACATGAAGGCTAAAAGTAATATAGAAGTTTGTATAAAAATGGTTTCACCATCTTTTTCACCATCTTTTGGTGAAGAAAGTGTTCTTATCTATTAGCACCACTTTCCAGTCTTATGATAAAAAAATAAATAAATAAAAAAAAAAAAAAAGCCAAATGAAATGCATGGACATTGTGGGTAGAAGTGAATGAACATGGCAATTAGGAATCAAAAGAGCAAAATTGACTAAAATCCTCAACTTCTTAATATTAGAACCTTTTTCCCTGGTAACTATTTAGTTAGTGCATCCGACAAATGAATCCCCAATCATCCTTCGTCAATCCATTCCCATCTCAAATCATAAAGATAAAAAGCCAATTCCAATCATTTCCATGAAAGAAATATGACATCTCAATAATTTCCATCCAAAATATTGCAGAAGTTTTCATAATCTGAGGCATATTCATTACTCTACATGTATATTCCTCAGTGGAATTATTCATTACTCAAAATAACCGAGGTCGATCATGAAGAATGTGAATTTACAACATCAAAAATCAAGAAAAAGCAGTAGCCTCAATCATCCAATTATGGGTATTGCCTGTTCTAAACAATTGTAAAGAACAAAATCTAAGTGGCCAATTACAATAAATCACTCCTCCCGTTTCATATAAATGTGTATCTCAGAAACGAAATTGAAATAGTAGCCTCGTCAATTCATAACAAAGTAATCGAATTAGAACCCCGTACCAATTAGTTCACATTTTCCGCTTCTCTTCCTCCAGCAGCTTCAATTAGCTGTTTATTCTTCTCAATTGCTGCCTCCACCTCCTTCGGCATATATTTCTCATCATGCTTAGCCAAAACCTCCGTAGCAGAGAAGTAACACTCCCCGCTCCTAGCTTTCCCTGAAACGTTCCTCGCTCCCACTTCCTTCCTTAACTCCTCCGTGAATGGTTTCACAAAACTTTCCACCACCACCGAATGCCCTTCTCTAAACAAGTCGGGTAGGGATCCCTGGTAACGGACCAAAATATCAATGACCAAATCTGTAATGACAAACTCCATTTCAGGCGAAGAAACGGGTTGAACTACGCTTCCTTCGAGAACTAAACCATCTAACCTGAATTTGTTCTTTTTTGGGTTTAGTTTGTATTTTTCCATGGCGTCTGTTGGGGTCACGTAAAAACACTAACTGATCTTGAAAGTTGTTTAAGACGATAACTATAAAACCCGCGATGCAACTTAACGTCAAAGGCCCAGAGGTGGCGGGCTTGGAGTTGGCGGGCTCGGGCCCCTATGTCGACGTTCTTCGGACGGGTAGGGTGGGGTCGTGCGGTGGAGAAGATATACGGCATCGTATCAACGTTCAACAGTACAGACACTAATCAAAACGACATCGCACAAATTAGCACAGTTCAACAGAAACACAACACACATTTTCTGTTTTCTTTTTCTGTTATTTCCCGCCTTTGATACCTGTACAAGAACGCCTGTATATAAACAACATTCATTAAAGCAATGAGCAGAGAGAGTTCATTTTCCCCAAACATACAGTAACTTCAACAGAAGAATCTTAGGCCCGTGAGTGAGGGAAATTCCATAGAGATTGCACGGATATCTGAAAGAGGTGAGAGAAGCAAACATTCAGATTTGATGGTGCAGATGATTGGATAATTAGAGTGTCACAACCTGCTAGTGCTAGTCGTAGTTGCCATGGGGAGGAGGTGGGATCTCAGGCGGAAGAGGGAGGAGCGAAAAACCATCTTTGTTTCTCGGGAAAGTGATGGAAAAGTTTTGAGAGAAGTGGGAAAAAGTTGGAAAGGCTACGAAATTATGGCGGCTAATCAAACATTTAAGGAAGGTTGCTGCCAAAATACCGTTTTCTTGGCAAAGAGTATGGCTTTCACAAGCTGGAATCTGCCGCATACTCCGCCTATTTCCTTTCTTCATCTACCATGTCGTTTATAATATTATTCACCATAAATTGTTCCTTGACACAGTCTTGTGTTTTCATGATTTATATTTGAGACTATCGTTCCTGCAGGTTCACGGAAATGTCAAACGAGGCATAAGGGAAACAAAGACATCATCAAGAGATTCATGGGATTAAAGGTGTCTTGCATTCATATGAGGAGAAAAAGAAAGAAAAAAAAAAAGTGGGATTTTTACATTGTTATAATGATATATTTCATTGGTATATGGAATATATTCACAATCTTTCTGGACCAAAGAAGAAAGGAATAAACACCACAGTTATCATTCATCACTCATTTTCTAGTCCTATCTTAAATCTATCCATCTACGCATCTCTGAAGAAACTAATAACTACTCAGAGACATTGCCCCAGACCTTAGCTCAGTATTTATAAATTGAGCAGACAAAGAGAGAGGTGGAGCAAAGGTTGTGTAATGTCTTGTGTTGTCTAGCTATGGGACAGGTACTTAGCCAAATCTACCAGTGCATGCTTGGATTGTATAATATATAACATCAAATGACGTATGAGTCTGTAGACTGCTTACATATATATATTGATCACTCACCCTTTTGGCTTTTGCTCCTCCTTCTCTCTAGCTGGCTAATCATTTGATTTGATTTTTTTTTAATTGTGAATCTAACAGCTGAGTATATGTTTTCCGTCCATCAGTAAAAACCTTATCCTCGTATGCACCATAGGGTAATGGTATTACGATAAAAAAAAAAAAAAAAAGAAGCTATGCATAGAGTTTACAGGATTGAAAAGAACCTATCACTGCAATTTTTCCTATACGTAATTTTTTTTTTGGTAATGGAGCTTATGACACACTCTTCGAGAATCATCATAGGAGTGAAATTCGGATTTAATTTTAATCAACAAAAATCAATATTAACTCTCGGCTTTTGATCAAAGTACTTATAAACCTTGATAATCCTTCTAAAAAATTATAAACCAAATTGCTCTTTCCACTGCAAACCTTCAATCTCTTCAAATCCGTTTTAAACTTTTGCCGCAGAATCACTATACTCTTTATTCTCTTTTATCTACCAGAGGATGCTATCATCTAGAGTCTTCAGTGCCCATTTGTTAAATTGGCAGAGAGAGACTTAGAGAAGGAATCATTGATGACAAAAGGTTCACACGTTCCCTATCCTCTCAAAAATTCAAGTTTTCATCTTGTCCTCCATCTTTGCTTCGTCCTCTTTTTGCTGAAAGATGAAGGGGTTCATTCACAAACGTATAAACTAATGTTGTCTTTAACTTCATTGGCTTGGTAATCATAAAATTCTTGAATGAGAAATGCGTTGTTCTCTTCTTAGTTACTAAATTGAGAAGTATAAACTCATCCTTTATGATAATCTGTTTATATTTCCGATGTCTGAATATATCAATGAGTATGAACGCACAAGTATAGGTAAACCATTAATTATCTCTTAGACGAACTTTATTATACTCCCCATCTCGTTTTTTCAGCTTCATATGCACAATTTCACTCATATATATTATATATACAAGCATATAAAGAAGTGCAAATAAGAGAAAAAGAAAATGTGGTTATAGAAACTTGGAGAGTTGGGCCAAATTTAACCAGAGGAACAGGAAGGAAAAAGAAACTTGGCCTACGAAGGAAGAAAACTGGTCTACAATTTATGTTTCAGGAGCGCACAAAATAAGCAGCATGGGAAAGGTAGGGGGAAAAGATAGTACAATTTCAGAAGATATAACTTCTTGCTTTAATTAAGAGTCCTCGATTGTGTAAAACAATATCAACTCAAAATATGGATCATAGTTTTCGAGGCATTCAATTGATTTCTATCACTGACTGAATTCATTATCTTGCTCAATTTCAGAGGCTGGTTCTTCTTCCTCAAAGGAGGCAATACCGGAAGCTGCATGGCCATGACCGAATGACTTCATATGATCTTTGAGAGACCTTTTATGCTTGAAATCGCAGCCACAAGTGCAATACCAAAGCTTCCCGCAGTTCTTCTCATGGGTTCTCCAATCACCTCTAACAGCAAAAGCCTTTGCACATTTTCTGCACATGAAAGGCTTGATTCCATGTTTTCTCTTGTAATGGGTTTGAAGGGTTCTAAAATCTTTGAGAGGTTTCGATCTTGGATGATCCACATTGTTCCTGCATCCCGGTGCACAGCAATAGCAAGGTAATCTAAGCATTGCAGTTGGCTGAGTTCCTCTTAGAGACTCTGGCCCTTTCCTATACTGAGATCCATGCCCCCACATGTGCATCTGCACGTTCAAGCCAATTCTCAAAATATATGAAAAATTATAATGATAAGAGTAATTAAAGAATTTACATGTATGTATAGTGCAAGCACATGCAAACCCTAACTAAATTTCGAAACCAAAGGATCAATATGTAACTAAACAAAGAAAGGGTTTGCTTCCGGAGAAGGTATTCAAGGCACATATGCTTTGTATCTGTTTATAGATATAGCGTATTATAAATAACAAGAAGACGAAAGGAGACGCTGGAAGCCTTGAACAATAAATTGGGTGTTCCAGTGACATATGCATGTCAGAGTTATTCAATGATGAAGATAATATATTTACGAGTGGGTTTCTTTTTTAGAAAAAAATTACGTGGTGGTTTAGTGTTCCGACAGAACCCAAACTTAATTTGATGAGCAACATCGGAGAAGTGAAAGAACTGGGATTTCATCTGTTAGTTTTACACACTTGCCAATGTAGAGAGAACGCAAACTTCAAGGTGGAAAATTAAAGCGTAATGCCTGAGTAGTTCAATCAAATAAAGTGAGGTACTGATCTTATTCTGAGATGAAGTCCTATTTTTTAAACCCCAAAGCGGACTATACATGCCAGAAGAATCAGATGAGGAGGAAGGTGGGGTGCAGAATGGAGATGCGTAATTAGGAGAGCCGGGAAAACATATTAATTAAAGAGTCTTGAAAAAAAGAAAAAGGGAAAAACCCTAGCCAAGGTCCCATACTCACTCCTCCATTCTCAAGAATTCAGATTATAGAAATGAACTAGAAGTTGAAGTTCGAAATACAGAATGAAAACAAGTGTACAATTAAGCAAAGTATAGCTAGGACTAGTGGAGAGAAATGGAAAGGCAAGCATTTTAATCATGGTTTGTTTCAAGAAATACCTGCATGTTATTGTATCTGTTGAAAGTCCTGAAGCAAAGAGGACATGAAAACTGTGTAGGACCAATCAGAATCTGTGCAGGGGTAGGGATCCAATACTGACCCTTGATAAGAGTACTGGTTGTCTGATACCCAGAAGCAACAGTAGCTTCTTCTTTATCTGAAGATACCTCTGAGGATAAGCTTGAGACCAAATCAGCAGAGGTTGGACTAGGAAGCCCTAAGTGCAAAGCCACAGTCACAGCATCATTATCAAACAAGCTTTGTTCTTTGTCTTTTTTCTTGCCTACTTCTGTGGCAGTGCACCAGGATTCTTTCTGCTGGTCTCCATGACTTGTTGGGCGTAAACTGAGAAGTGGAAGAGCTTCTTTGACAGGAGGAGAGGGAGGTGATGAGGAATACAGGTAGTGATGAGTGGAAGAGTTGAAGTCATAGGTTGCACGTAAAGATAGATTTGAAGAAGATGCGAAGGAAGACAAGTGGTGTAGCTTGTTTAGGTTATACCTTCCACTAAGGTAATTGGAATAGGGACCAGCCATGATTGGAATTTTGAGGAGAGAATAGTTTAGCACAGAAAGAAAGTGAGAGGGAGGAAATAAAAAGCATAAAAATGAAGAAAAGGTTGATATGGTGGAGTCCGAACAAGATAACCAAATTATAACAAGTGTAACAGTGAAGGGTAGAAATTATGGAAAATGAACAAGATCAAGGTTGGCAAAGTGAACCCAATTGAGTTAAAAAGCAAAGACAAGATGTCACTTGTGACTAAACGACGGAGAAAAATATGCAAAAGCAGAAGAAGATAACCTTGGGATTTAAAGAAGGCAAACTTGTCGTACTGTGTGAAAATAATAAAAATAAGCAAAGAATATTTTTAAGTTTTATAAAGAGAATGGAAAGTCACTTTCGACCCTAGAAGCAAATTGTGCTGCAGAGTAATATGCAAAGCATGATTACTTAAGACCTTTAGGAGTTCATCAACTCACCAGCCCCACGAGAAAATAGCGTCGTTTGTGTTGTAATTATTCAAAAAACAAAAAACAATAAAATAAATAGGATGATATGCTAGTAAAAAATCTAATATACCCAGTATAGCAAATAAACATGTAAAATTAAGCAGGTACATGGTTGTTGCAATATGCATATTAAGTAATTGTGATACTTGCTAATACGAAAGCAAAAAACTATAAATAGATTCGTTCCGTGGAGTTAATGCAAGAGGCTAGAAGAGCAGCTGATATTAAATTTTGGAAACACAAGTACTTTCTACTTGCAAAAAACCTTGCCTGGTGCTCCCACTGACCTGCATACTAATGTCTTTATCCTAATAATAAGGGTAAACCTGGCTAGAGAATTGTGTACAGTATTAGCCATATGAAATTGCAAATCTATTGCAGAATCCTACGTATTCAATGATGAAAGCCACATAAATCAGTGATTTAAAAACATTAGTTGCATGAAGTTATGACTCTAAAGGGAAGATATCAGATGCAGCGTCCCTCTTTTGCTTATCATTTTCCAAGTGATTAATACTAGCAATGTATATTCATAAAAAAAGAAGAAACTAACGTTTTAAATTTTCCAACCACAAGTTTAAATGAAGGGTTGGGAGACTGGTCACAGTTTATTAGCTTAGTAAAATTATCCACCAGCAAAATTAAAAGCTAAAGAAATTTGTCCATATTATACTCAAAACCCGATATTTGTATACGTACACTGATCCAACCACTAAATAAAATGTAAATCAATCAACAACATTGCAGTGCAATGTAATTAATTTTATAATGACATATTAGTTGAACTATTAATACAGCAACTGAGGCACTCACTGACCTATCACCCCATAATGTCTTCACCGAATCAAGCTTCAGTACTGCTTTAATAACACTATTTAAAGCCGTTTCACTATCAAACTAACTTCCTTGTACGACTACTTGTATTATATATCAATTATTGTCATACAGAGACTTTTAAATTGATTATTCCCAACTCATATATATATATATATATATGTATGATTAATTTCGCTAAGAATGACAATATTTAAATAAATAATTACAAGTTAAAATAGACATATGAATGTCCTTTTTTGTAGGAGTCATAATGATCATATGTTGTTGCCTGCAGAAGAAAGAGCCACAATATCTGTGAGTGGTTGAGGGTGACAGATCAAACTCATATCTCACAACACTATCTTCAGTTAATTTTGCACTGTAAAAAATAATATTAAAGCTAAGGCAGTACAAAATATCTATCCAATAAATTAAATGCAGGGAACTGATCTATTCAATAGTTGCTATTATTATTATTATTA
>CAOGCB010273144.1:0-12917 GCA_948266635.1 Cnidoscolus chayamansa
GTGCATTGACAGTGGATGTTCAAGGCACATGACTGGAGAAAAAGATTACTTGTCCAAGCTCACCCTAAAGAATAGGGATATGTCATATTTGGTGACAAGGGCAGAGCTCAAATAACTGGAAATGGAGTAATTGGTCATCAACCGTGCATTGAAAATATTGCCTTAGTTGAAGGACTGAAGTACAATCTTCTCAATGTAAGTCAACTTTGTGACAAAGGCTTTAAGGTAACCTTCTTCACTGCACACTGTGAAATTGTTAATCTAAATGATCATACACAGTTTATAGCCCCTATACATGGAAATGTATACTTGGTAGACTTAGATTGCTTACAATATAGTGGAAAATGTTTAATTACCTTAAATGAAAATAGCTAGCTATGGCACAGAAAACTTGGACATGCAAGTATGCACTTAATATCCAGAAAAAATCTAGTTAGAGGGCTACCCAAACTAAATTTTGAAAAATATCATCCCTACAAAGCTTGTTCCCTAGGAAAATAGATAAGAACTAGTTTCAAACCTAAAATGCTATCACATCTTCAAGAATACTAGAACTGTTACACTTAGACCTATTTGGACCTATCACCCCAATGAGCTTAGGAGGCAAGGCTTATGCTTTTTTTTATTGTGGATGACTACTCAGGATATACTTGGGTATTCTTCCTCTCTCATAAAGATGAAACATTTGACATGTTTGAAAAATTATGTAGAAAATTTAAAAATGAAAAAGAGCTTAATATCATCTCACTTAGGAGTGATCATGGAAAGGAGTTTGAGAACATCTGTTTGATGAATATTGCTCTAAAGAAGGGATTTCCCATTCATTTTATGCTCCTAAAACCCCTCAACAAAATGGAGTAGTTGAAATGAAAAATAGAACTTTACAGGAAATGGCAAGAACAATGCTTAATGAAAATAACCTTCCCAAGTACTTTTGGGCAAAGGTTGTATGCACAACTTGGTACATAGTAAACAGAGTTACAATTAGAGCAATCTTAAAGAAAACTCCTTATGAACTATGGAAAGGAAAGATACCGAATGTATCTTATTTTCAAGTCTTTGGTTGTAAGTGTTACATTCTAAATAACAAAAGAAAATTTGATGCCAAGGTAGTAGAATGAATATTTCTAGGATACTCCACAAACAATAGAGCCAACAGGGTATTTAACAGAAAAAGTCTAGTTGTTAAGGAAATAGTGAATATTTTCTTTGATGAAACAAATCCCACATTAAACAGAAATGATTTAGTTGATAGGTACCAAATGATGGAAATAAGTCCCTAAACCAAGAAACTGCTCAATCATAAGTACCAAATAGGTGTTCAGAAATAAAATGGATGAACTTAGAAATGTAACTAGAAACAAAGGTACGCTATTACAAGGATACAATTAAGAAGAGGGAATAGATCTTGATGAAACATTTGCACCAGTAGCTAGGCTAGAAGCAATCAAAATGATGTGTGCATATGCATGCCATTAAAATTTTATGTTATACCAAATGGATGTTAAAAGTGCATTTTTAAATGGATACATAGAGGATGGAGTCTATGTGGCTCAACCTCTTGGTTTTGAAGATGTTATACATCCAAACTATGTATTCAAACTTGACAAAGCTCTCTATGGAGTGAAACAAGCTCCTAGAGCTTGGTATGAGAGACTTAGCAAATTTCTGCTAGAAAATGGATTCAAAAGAGGAAAAGTAGATACTATTATGTTTATAAAGAATCATAAGCATGACATACTGATTGTACAAATTTATGTTGATGATATAATTTTTTGAGCTACAAATGAGTTTCTTTGTAAGAAATTTTCAAAGTTAATGCAGAGTGAGTTTGAAATGAGCTTAATAGGAGAGCTCGCCTTCTTCCTTGGAATACAAATTAAGCAAATGAAGGAAGAAATTCTCATAAACTAGTCAAAATATATCAGAGACATGCTAAAGAAGTTCAAAATGGAAGAAATGAAAAGTATGGGTACTCCTATGAACATCAATATCAAACTAGACAAGAATGAAAAAGGTAAAGAAGTTGATCAAAGAATATACAGAGGTATGATTGGATCCCTTCTTTACTTAACTGCTTCCAGACCAAATATTCATTTCAGTGTGTGCTTATGTGCTAGATTTCAATCATGTCCAAAAGAATCACACCTTACAGCAGTAAAAAGAATATTTAGATATCTTATAGGTACAATTTCAATAGTTCTATGGTACCCCAAAGGAGAAAACATAGACTTGATAGGATATAGTGACTCAGATTTTGCAGCCAGTAGATTAGACAGAAAAAGCACTTCAGGAACCTGTCAATTTATTGGTCATGCACTAGTCTCTTGGCATAGCAAGAAACAATCCTCTATTGCCTTGTCTACTGCTAAAGCTGAATATGTTGCAGCAGGTAGTTGTGTTGCTTAAATCCTTTAGATGAAGCAACAACTTGAGGATTATGGAATAAAAGTAAGTAGCACACCCATTAAATGTGATAACACTAGTGCCATAAATCTATCAAAGAATCCAATGCAGCACTCAAGAACTAAACATATTGAGATTAGGCATCACTTCATAAAAGATCATATACAAAATGGAGACATTAGGCTAGAATCTGTGAAATTTGAAAATCAACTTGCTGATTTATTCACAAAACCTCTAAATGAAGAAACATTTTTTAGAATCAAAAGAGAACTTGGGATGATTGAGTCACAAAATTTAAATTAACTTAGAAACAATTAAGATTACATGATTGCTCAATACACTTAATAAAGATGAATTTTGAAAAGGTATGGTATTATAATAGCTAAATTTTCTTTGTTAATAGGCAAACACTATGTTTGCTTGATAACTCGTAAGTATACGGATCGCAATGTAGTAATAAAAAGATCGTTTCCACGAGGAACGGGGTTATGTCCACCTATTACTCGTTTTCATGTCGTGTTTACATTAATCCGGTAATTCATAATTATTTTTCTAATCCTAATAAAAATTCTAAACATTAACTACTAATCTAGTTTATTTTTAGATATACAGCAACTCAATTAAAAATTAGATCATGCCTTCTAAATTCTTTTCCTTAATCAAAACTCGGGTTTTAGGAACTCAATTTTCTTAAATGCATTCAGATAGTTTTAACCAACCTCTCGGTCTGAATCAAAGTCATATAATACATCTATATCTAAATGTATTCTATTCCTTAATTCAACAAGATATCAATCTAAAACTTGTCTTTTGATTAGTACAACAAGCTAGCATTAATTCCTGTCAAAATAAGTTAGAAATATTTCATGCACTTTATTTCACCCATTATCATGCTTAAAATAAATGTTATGTTATTGAGATAGAAGGTTTAATTTCCTTCTAAGAACAACCATTTCCATTAACAATCAAATTCAAGAGTAAATAACATAACTTTAAGAAACTTTTTGTTCATAAAATCCACATTCATACAATGCTAGTTTTGATAAGAGTAATGAAATACAACACACAAAAGATCTTAATAAACATAAAGAAGATTAAAAGCCAATCACTTCTGCCTCTTTGAGGGCGTCACACCTCGAGGAATCGTTTGATTTGTTGCTAGGCTTGATCACTAGAATGGCTCTCACCTATTCTGGAAAATATTGCTTCTGAGTTTCTGCTATAATTTCTCTGGTTTTTCTGCAATTTTTTTCATCCCCTTTCTTGCTTCCTTAATTATATATTTATAAAGAATTGATGTTGGAAATTATAGATGCAGTTGGTTGATCAGTTGGGGTAGTTTTTGGTCGGTTTTATAAACTACCACCGAACAGACACATTGAAGCAACATGTCTACTCGACCAGCTTTCAATTCTGCCCCTGCTGAATGTCGTGTCGCGATCGTGCAATGGAAGTTGTGCTCGCGACTTGACCGCCAAAGCTACTATTTGATTTCAGGCACAAATCGCAACCATGAAACCTCAAGTCACGCTCGCGACTTTCTTCCTGCTTTAAACATTAAGCCCCAATTTCACCTTTCCAAACCGTTTTTTTCTAGGATTTCCTCAATCCAAAGCCTAACTTAACACCTGCAAGTTTTATAACCCAAAACTATAAGAAACATATAAAACATAATAAAAATACACACAATCACACAAAATAAAATAATGAAAAATGCTACTTTGGCAATGCCATCACACTGTGATACTTATGATCATTGCTAAATGTGATATGTATTTGAATTTTTGTGAAATGAGAAAAATTGTTGACAGAAAGCTGAAGGAAAAATTAGCTAGCTAAAATCGTAAAAATAATTTTAGCTAAGTAAGCCTTCAAAAATAGCTAACTAATTATGAAAGAGTATCAAAGTTAGAAGAAAAGGAGAAACGGTGTGTTCTGTTAAATGACACAGAAATGACTTCAGTGTCCTTATTTAACTTCTTCGTAGAAAATTTGAAACAGATGGACAATTTTGGAATTTCTAATTTCTTCTCTTTAAGCAGGAATGAAAGTTATTAGAAAAGCATTCTAAACTTTGAACGACACACCTCTCTACTCTCATAATCATCTCCTTTTCTCCCAACCATTCTCGTTTCTCTCTCCCTCTTTAAATCAAAAACATGAACAAACAAATTTGTGAGTCTAAAAAACCTCAACTTCTGAAAATTCATCCTCTTCTCTCTTCATACAAAGATATGTTCTAAAACCATGGTGAGGATAAAACTGCCAACGAAAAAGGGAAAAGGAATCATGCACTACTACAGTTCTTGTGACTCTTCTGAGTCAGATGTTCTCCTAGAAAATCTAAAGAAAAGGAGTAGAGGCATCTCAATCTCAGAATTTACAGAGCCTTCCACCAAAAAGGCAAAGATATCTGACCCACATGCAGCCATTAAATTAATATTTATACCTAGGTACATTCTCTAGGAAGCCTTTAAAAGTCTTGATTTTGAGTTACTGGAAATTTTTAGGGTTCAAGGTTGGGAAAACTTAATGAAACTGAAAAGAGAATGCTACCTTTAACTTGTTCAAGAGTTCTATAGAACCCTAACCTTGACTGACAGTGGAGACAAACTCAAAGTAAGTGTGAAAGGGATAAGGTATGCAATAAATGTTGAAAACTGAACGATGCAATAAGGATACCAAATGAGGGGAACCATATTGGTTCATTTAAGGATGTTGCCAAGTTGAAAGGGTACAATGAGACTGATTTTAAAGAGTCTCTATTTCCTAGTCTGAATATTGATTCAGACAAACTAAGTATGACTCGCTTTCCCCAACACATAAAAATTATTCATTCCATTTATCATATACTTCCTGTACCCCAAAACAGGAAGTCACTCCTATTTCAACAAAATTGATTGGTGCATCCTTTGGCATCTAATTCACAGGAAACCCCTTAACCTTGCCTTCCTTATCTTCAAATGCATAGTAAAAAGCTCTACTATGAGAAGTCTCCCTTATGCTATGTTCCTTACTCCACTCTTCGAAAAGTTAGGAATATAATTGAAAAATGAGAGAGTAGGAACTCAGCTGTTGGTTATCAAAGAAACATATTATTCAAAAAAGGGTGAGATAAAGAAAGAGTTTAAGGAAAGTAAGGAAGAAGAGAAAGCAGAGAAAGAGAAAGAGAAGGAAGATTCTGAAACTGAAAAAGAAAAGGGACAAAAAGAGAATGTTGAAGAAATAGAGGAAATGGAGAAAACCATGCATGACAGGAACATGGAAATGTTGAATACCATCCAGAGTACAACCACTATTATCATGGACTCCTTGGAAATTTCCATGAAATTGTAGACAGAAGCCATTAAATTGAAAGATCAAGCAAGTGCAGATTTAATGCTTCAAACGAGAAGAACTAAGGAAAAGCTTGACAGGTTGCTTGAACAAAATATCCTCTCAGTACCACAGGAGAAAGAATAGAAGAAGGATCAAGAAGAAGCCTCAAAGTCTGATGATTTTCAGGATGAACCCACACATGAAATAGAACATGATGAGAAGTCTAAGAAAGTAATTGGTTCATCCTCTGAGACATCTGCAATGCCTTCTGTCCCTGCACCACCTGCACCTACACCTGCTGCTTCCTCCAAGAGAACCAAGCCACCAGTTCCTTCCAAGACTATTGCACCTCTGCGAAGAAGTGCAAGACATGGTCTCAAGACCAAAACAGTCAAACCTGGAGAAATTGGAAGCGCTGCCCAACCATTTAATCTCTGAAATTTTATCAATCCTTTTAGAAACTTTTCTGACTAGTTAAATGTTTTATCTGTATTTTTCTTGCCCCCTTACCTTTTGATGACTGACAAAAAGGAGGAGAAGAATATATTATTCATCTTAAGAGTAATGCTTAGGAGTAGTGCTTAAACATTTAGGATATGTGCAAACAATGAATGTTGAAATATTATTTTGATTATATTTATCATCTTGGCCAATACTTGTGTGTGATTATATTTATCATCTTGGCTAATACCTATGTGTGATTATATTTATTGTCTTGGCCAATACCTATGTATTTATTATGATCATGAAATTGATGACATTGTGCTGCTGTTGACCTGTGAGTAAATTTTGCTGCTTAATGCATCATTGTATTTCTGGTTTATAATGAGCTACTGAAATGAAAAAGTTAACCTGTGAATTGCTCATTTATAAACAACATTGTGTGATAATAATATCTCTTGACCAATGATGATATAAGAGCTCATCAAAATCATAAGGAAATAGAAATGTGTTTCAAAGGAAGCTAAACTACCTGGCACAAACTCAGGAGGAGTATTCTTTTAATGAGCATCTTATCTTTTTGCTTACTATGCAAATACTTATATGATAAATGTTATAGATTTCTCCTTATGAGCATTGAGTTTTGTCATCATAAAAAAGGGGGAGATTGTTGACCCCATAATGAGAAATCATGTTTTGATGATAACAAAACTTAATGAAATATGCTAACAAAGTCTCAAGCATTTCAAATCATATAAGAAACAATATATCAAAAAGAAGAAGAAGATAAGGAAACATCACGGAGATCAAAGAAAGACAAGATAAAGACATGAGAGTCTAAGCAAAAACAATATAAGAGAAGTGAGACTTAGATCTACCAATGATTTATCATTCATAAAAAGATTTTTTAACTGTTTTCAAAATATGTTTTGAAGTCAAGAAAAATCGAGTTCAAAGTAAGCTAAAATTAGATACCTAATTCTGACTTGAGAGTTAAAATTAGCTAACTAATTTTAGAACTACTCTTCTATGTACTGACATTGAAATGAAATTAGCAGGCTGATTTTCAAAATTAGCTAACTACTCTCTGATTCAAAATAATGTTAGCAAACTAATTTTGGACTAAGCTTAATAGAATACTGACAGCACTCTAACTGTGCAGACTGCTGTACAGTTTGCAGAATTGCAACGGCTAGAAAACTAGTAGTTGGTTGTCCTTTTGTGCTGAAAATTTCAAAGCTTTAACTTACCTATATAATCATGCATTTACTTAATTTTTTTAGTAATGAAAGTAAGGCATTATTGAGGAATTCTTAAGCATTAATTTCATCATTTTTCATTAACTTTCATTGATAGCTTCATTGACAAATCTTCACTCTCTTCTTATAGCATTCAATTGTAATCTGTTGAAAAAGAGTGATTCTTTATAAACATTCAATTCATCTTAAGGATAGTCTAAGTGAGAGTATATCATTTGGAAGATGTCATTAAACACCTTGTAAGATTAAAAAAGTTTGAGGATACATCAAACTTGTAAAGGTTCACTAAGCACCAGGAAAGCTTGGAGTATTGTAAAAAATTTTATCTCTTACTTGGCAAAAAAGGTTGATAGTAGATTGGAGATCTCAAGAGGAAGCTTGAGAAGATTGAACGTAGGTCGTTTTGTCGAACCACTATAAATTACAGTGTTTGAATTTTATCTTCTCTAATCTCTTATGATTGATTGCTCATTAATGTGTTTTGAAATTACTAAATGATATGTATTGGTGTTTAGTTGATTGCCTTTAAGCTTTTATTAAAGTAGTTGTCTAAATTAGTAAGCTTGAGCACTTAGCTAATTTTAGTGTGAACAGTAATGTGAACAGTAACTCATTCACTGGCAAAAAATTAGCTAACTCATTTTACAATCTGCAATATTGAAATAATTAAAGTTGTTTGTATTAGTTTGATTAGAGAGCATATTGGAAGTACTCAGCCTCAATTTTTTTATAGAAGTTTAAAGCAATAACTTGAAAATTGAGAAAAATAAAAAAGTGACCAATTCACTTCCTCTTGGTCATATACACTTGGGACAACAATAATCCTAACTACAAATAAGATTAAAATAAAGATAATATAAAAATAAAATAAAATAAGATAAAGATAAATACAATTAGAATTTAAACAAATAGAATCCAAGATTTTATCTCCTTATAATAGGAAGTAACTTTTTACTAATTTACGGACTGAAATTATCATAAATATTTATGTAAAAATTATAGATTAGAAATAAATTTCTACTAAATTACTGAAAATTATAGGTAATTAATAAATATATTTTTTATAAAATTTCACTCATAAAATTAATATATTTACCAATACAATTGATGTAGTCAATAAATTATTTAAAAATTATTTATTTTGCCAATTGAAACAATTATCATCTGTTATATTTTTAAAAAAAATTATATTATAAGATTATTTATTAAAATTAATTTGAAAAATGAAATCACATAAAATAGTCAATATATATAAAATAATAATATTAATTTCATATAAAATTTAATATCTAAAATTTTTAAATTCATTATCCATATAATAATAGTACTAGTATTAATTATACAAGCAACTATTAGCCTGAAGGGATAAATTGCACCTACCTACTGCAAATGTTACTCAAAATGAAATGAAGAGGACATCATAAACTGGAGAATACAAAATTGTCAAAACTCTCTCAATACCTCAAGAAACACAACTTAGAAATTTTGTGTTTTAGAATGATATGTAGGATGAAACAAATGAGAAATAACCAACAAAATTGGATATTAAAGGACTTTTAAAAAGAAGATTCAACTAAAGTTATTTGACTATTTAGATGAACAACGTGTTTATTAATGGAAAATAGTTTGATAAGTAATCGTTTTAGCTTCAAAATAAAGAATTAAGTTATAATACTTTTATTATGAACATTTTTACGGAGGTTCATAACTCTTAAATAATAATATATTTTATTTTTATAATCTCTTCATTATGTGTATTAATTTTTCTTTATAACATATGTCTTAATCTTTATGGTTAAGAACCTATAAATAGAAATCTCATATAAAGGTTGGAGCATCTAATTGAAATAAAATCATTCTCTCAACTCTTCTTTATTTATCTCTTTCCTATTCTTATTATATTGCATATTTTTTTTGTTCATTATATTTTCATAACATGTTATCAGCATGATTTTGTTCTGTTAGAAGATTGCAAATCATAAGAGATACAAAACAGGAAGAAATCAAGCAAATAAAATAGGAAGAAAACAAGCAAAAATCAAGACACCATCAATAAATTTATTCTTACCAAAATTAGAATTATTCTTATTCTATAAATGTAAAGAAACAATGTAAATTCGTTTTGTTGTTCAATGAGAAAATATTAATTTACAGAACCCTAAACTGAACCTATCAATCTAACATGGTATCAGAGCAATGTTAGATTCAATAGACTTAGAAAATTTTCATCATAGTTCCTGTACCTTTCCCGACCAAACACCCCAGATTAGCAGCACCAATCGGTAACCTGAAAATAGTCAAAACAATGTCAGACAGTGAGAGCAACAGTACAAGAATTAACAGTCAGCCACAAAGTACAGTTCCTGATGATTTAACAATCCAAATTGCAAACCTGCTTCGCAATGGTTTCAGTGGAATTCAACTACAACAGAGTCAATATACCTCTGAAAACCTGAATATCGGATTAAAACTCAATAATGAAAACTATCCTTTATGGGCTAGGTTATTAAGGGTAGCTATCGGTGGTCGAGGACGAACCCCACATATCACAGGGAACCCTCTGCAACCGGTAGCCGGCGATCCAACCTTTGAACGAAGGGAACAGAATGACCTGAACGTATTTACCTGGATTATACAAAACATTGAATCAAACCTAATCAGCAACGTTGCTGAATATCCAACAGCCAGAGCATTATGGAATGGACTAGCAATCATGTATGGCAGCGGCACCGACCCCTTGCAGACCTTTGACCTCCATCGCCGTGCCAACACAATGAGACAGGAAAATGAAACCCTAGAGGAATTCTAGAATAAAATGCAAAGCATCTGGATGAGCATTGATCGCCGGGAACCAAACCCTATGCGGGATCCAGAAGACATCACTACTTTCTCACAGATTACTCAACAATAGAGACTGTACCAATTTCTCACCGGAATAGACGATCGATATGAAGCCATCCGACGAGACATATTGAAAGTGGATCCATTTCCCTCACTGGAGTCTGCTTACGCCACCATTCAGAGAGAGGCTGCCAAGCTTCAGATTTTGAAGCCGGTAACCGGTGGTGGGGCAGACCTGTCATCATCGGGGATTGGTATCGGTCTCAAAGTGACAGGGACATCAGGCGATAGAGGCGACAAATATAGGTCGGAGAAAGGGGCCACTCGCTCAGATTGAAGATCATCACAGCGAGAAGACAAGTCTAAATTATATTGTACTCAGTGTGGGATGCATAAACACACTAAGGAGAGTTGTTTCAAGCTCACCGGCTATCCCGAATGGTGGGAAGACAATCACAATAGACAAGGGAAAAAAATTTTACTAGTGAAGCTGCTGCCATCGTGGCATCCCGGAGGTCACCAACAGTGACGACAGCGCCATAGCCATCATTTCGGAAGCAGAGACAGTCAAACAGAGAGGATTTATCGCAACTATAAATAGGCGACAGAAGGGAGCAGAGGATGGTGATCGCACACAAGGGGCAGAGAGCGGCGCCCGCACACATGAGGCAGAGGGTTCTGCTAGGTTAAGAGGTAAAGGGTTTGGGATATTACCCCCAAACCCTCTGGTGCTAAACCCTAATGGCAAAGTTTCATTTGGTCCTTCAACTTGCTTTTATGTTGAAAATTATGCCCCTGATTGTGAACAATTACTGTTTGATCCCTCAACACTTAGCAATAGTGAAAATCACCTCCTAGACCCACACAACCCTCTGATTAGACCTATATCAGGAATAGCACTCCATAACACTTCAGATGCTCACAAAAAATGCACTTGGATTTTTTATTGTGGTGCTATAAATACAATGACTAATGATATATCAGATCTAATTTGTCGCTCTCATCCATTGAAATCACATATTCAAACTGCTAGTGGGGATTTATCTAGAGTTGAGGGGGCTGGAACTATTGAACTATCCTCAAAATTGAAGTTGTCAAATTGCTTATATGTTCCAGATTTGTTGTGCAAATTGTTATCTCTAAGCCATGTCACCAAAGAATTAAATTGTGTGGTACTCATGTATCCGAACTTTTGTATTTTGCAGGACATTCATACTCGGGAGATAATTGGGCGTGGTACTAAGCGAGGTGGCCTGTATTATGTAGATGAGGTGGATCAACAAGGCATTGTCATGTTAACTCATGGGATCACTGATCGACAAATTTGGCTATGACATCGGCGTCTAGGTCACCCATCTTTCAATTATCTTAAGAAATTATGTCCTTCCTTATTTAGAAATAATAATGAACCATTCAATTGTGAGACTTGTATTCCTGCGAAAAGTCATAAGAGTATTTTTCATTCGAATAATACTAGAGTATCTTCTGTTTTTTCAGTGATACATTCTGATGTGTGGGGTCCAGCTTCATGTTCGAATAGTAGTCAGTTTAATTACTTTGTATTATTTATCGATGATTACTCTCATATGACCTGGGTTTATTTCATGAAACACAAATCCAAAGTACCCGAAAATTTTTTTGCATTCTACAAAATGGTTCAAACACAGTTTCCTATGAACATTCAAATCCTACGATCTGATAATGGGAGTGAGTTTTTCAACCAGTCTATGAAAGTTTTTTGTCAAACCAATGGTCTCCTTCACTAAATTACTTGTCCCAATATACCACAATAGAATGGTGTAGCTGAAAGAATAAACAGAATCCTTCTAGAAATGACACGAGCAATGCTCATTGATTCTCATGTTCCCAAATCCCACTGGTCTAAAGCCTTAGCCACATCCACGTATCTCCTCAATCGATTACCCACAAAAATACTTGTGAACCCCTCCCCGGCAATGCGATGCAATGAAATGCAGTGCAAATATAAATAGGGATGAATGCACTTAGGATGTGTGAGTCGCCACCTGATTTAATTATTTTAGGGTAAACTAGGAAAACCTTGTGACTCCAATTTTAATTAACCTAATTTCTAGATTAATCAACCCAATGAATTAAAGCCTAGTCTACGAACCTTAGGTGGATTCCGAGACCATGTCTTGCATTTAACTAACCATTTTAAATGTGTTATGAATTGCAGGGTGACAATATGACTTTAATTAATTTCATGCTTTTAACACTTTAATAGTGATGAAATTGAGAAGAATGATGGAAAAATGATGTAAATGATGTCAAAGAAATGCAAAATGATAGCAAATAAGAATGATGACTTGTCACTTAGGGTTTATTCCTAAGTGTGCCTACGTACCCTTTTTTTTTTTTGAAACAAGGGATCAAAGTCAACGTAGTTCGGGGGATGCCTTTTAAAAGGGCTTTGATTTTGGGCCTTACGGGCCAAAAGGGGTTTTTGGGCTTAATATGCCAAAAGTATGTGTTTTTGGGCCTTATGGGCCAAAAAAAGGTGTTTTGGGCTTAAGATGCCAAAAGTGTGGAGTTTTGGGCCTTATGGGCCAATTTAATGTGTTTTGGGCTTAAGATGCCAAAAGTGTGAATTTTTAGGCCTTATGGGCCAATTTAATGAACTTTGGACCTTTG
>CAOGCB010273319.1:0-10808 GCA_948266635.1 Cnidoscolus chayamansa
TGGGCCTTTGGGCCTAATCTGATCTTATGGGCCATTTTGGGCCAGATCTGATATCATTGGGCCATTTTTGGACCTTTTAAGCAAATGGATGAACTTTAGGCTTTTTAAAGCCAAATATGCATTTTTGGGCCTCTTTGGGCCAGATCTAATCTTATTAGGCCATTCCTTAGGGCCGGATCTGATCTTATTGGGCTTTCTTAGCCAGATCTAATCTCCTAAAGCCTTTTGGACCTAATCAGATATCCTTGATCCAAGTGAACAAATATTTAGGCAATTTTGTTGCCAATATGATGCAATGAAGGCATTATGACCTCAACTATTGGGTTAATTGGATCATTTTTTAGCCTTTTATGTGATTTATGGGTTATATGCCATAATCATTAGTTAATTAGGCATTTTGGCCCACAAATCTGGATTTAGCATTATATGCCATAATAAATGGAATTTAGGCAATTTTAATGCCAACAAGATGTGATTTAGGCTTAACGACCACAACTATGAATTAGTAAGGCCATTTCTGCCATTTTTATTTGGATCTAGCATAAACACCTTGATTATTGATTAACCAGGCGTTTTTAGCTTAAATCTATGAAATTAAAGTAAAATGTGAATGATCATGCTTTAGAGAGTATGGAGTAGAAGAGAAATAATGAATGTTATACTCAAAATTAAAAGATAAGGATTAAAGAAGGTGTTGTGTACCTGATTCAGGAGTCTTCCACTGTGGAGCTTCAGCTTGAATTAATTAACTGATTTTAGAAATTAGGTGACCACAAATCAAGTAATAATGCAACAGTTTATGCACTAGGGAAAGCAGTAAAGAATCGCAAAAAAGCGAGGAGGGAGAGTGAAGGCTGAAAGATCTAGCCGGGGCCCTGAGAATGGAGCTGGAGACTGCTTTTTATAGGCAAAATCGGTATTTCTGGCGGCCTAGAGCGCCGTGCGGCGGTTTGGGCCGCCGATGCTGGCGGCTTGGCCCGCCAATTGGCGGTTCGGGCCGCCTGGCTTCTTTCAGCGGATCGGGCCGCTGGGTTCTTCAGCGGCTTGGTCCGCCGACGGGCGGCTCGGGCCGCCAGATTTCCTAGCGGCCAGGCCCGCCAAATGGCGGCTGGGCCTGCCACACTGCGGCTCGGGCCGCCAGTTTCTTGGCGGCTTGGTCCGCTGGATGGCGGCTGGGGCCGCCCATTTACGTGGCGGCTGGGCCCTCCGGTTGGTGCTCGGGGCCGCTACTTTTGGCGGTCTAGGGGCCGAAGTTAGGTATTTTCTTCGCTCTTTTGCGTTTTTCGAGAGTTTTATACTTTCAAAAATTATTCTGAGGGCACCTTTGGATCCCTTGTAATTTTCCGGACATTTCTAGTACCACTTTGGTATAATTCCGGGATGTTTTTCGAAAGACCTTCGGTCCGGTCGGGCTGTTTGCAATCCGAAAAAAATTGACTTTATGAACCTCAAAATTCGAGTATTCACAAATAGCTATAAAAATTCTTAACTAAGTGTAAGCCTTATCCTCTATATTTTCAAGATCCCATATTAAAATCCCACTCCCTACTAACTTAAATAAAGTACCCTATAAGGAAATCAAATAGCAGGTAACCATTACCGTGTATATAAATGGGTTCAGGTAGAGGGCATCCATGACCTTGAACCCAAACCCATGACGAGCAGATATAATTAATTTTTAACCTACCCAAATCCAATTAAAAAAACCCAATCCATCCTATTTGGGTTCGGCCGAATCAGGTACTCGAATGAACCCGTCTGAATTGCTACCTAATAAAGGACTTCTCCAGAATCTAGAAAATTCTGCTAATGAAGCAACTACAATGAGAAATTGCCTGTAGATTTTGGAGATATGTCTACACGAATTAAATATCGGCCATAATGTAACATAAAGGTCGTTACGTTATGTAAAGGCCATTATGTAACGGAATTTAAAAGGCTCGTTACTTGTTACCAATTACACCGATTTTTATAGGCCTCCAAATAACACAGCCGCTACCGATAATTGTTTCACATGCCACAGTAACTTTTCTGCCTTTCTTCAGTCTATCTACTCCCAAACATCCCAAACTCCCACAGAATCAAAAAAACTCTCACTCTCTTCAAAATCTCTCCATTTCTCACCAAAAAACACTCATTCTCTTGTATTTTTCTCCCTTAATCACAAAGAGGACAAATTCTTGGCTTCTTTCTTCCAAAAGGTGAGTTTTTGTTACTTTTTTTTTGTTCTTGCTATTATTTGCTGTATTTTGACTTTTCTTTACATATTTATTGATCAAAGCTCAAGTTTTGAGTTAAAAATTATATTAGTATGTCATTATGTCTTCGATCTATAAAATTATGTGTTTTGTTCTTGATTTTAGCTACTTTTTAGAAATTAGCATTTTATAATACATTATTAATTACAAAATAACTATATAGTTATATTTATAACAACAAAAAGTTTGGGACTATATTTATTTAGAGTAAAAAGTTTCTGTTTTAGAGTAAAAAGTTTGGGTTTAGATTATTGAAAATTTGAGACTATATTTAAAGAAAAGATTCTATTTTTTTTTTATGTTTTTGATATTATTTACTGTTTTTTTTTTTTTTTTGTTCTTTGTATATTTGTTGATGAAAGACTCAAATGTTAAAATTATATTAGTAATTTAGTAATATTATGTTACTAATATATCTCTCATCTACAAGATTACATTTTTTTTTCTTGAGTTGAACTAATTTTGATATGAGTTGATGTTTATGTTTATGACTTAATTTGATGTGAATTGATGTTTATGACTTAGTTAGTAACTTAGTAGTTACTACTAGTTAGTAGTTAGTATTAGTTTAGTAATGGTGAATAATGTACTATCTTATTTAAAAGTAATGTAAATTACAATTTGCAAAACCAAATTGATCCAAACTTTGATTACTTTTACTTTAATTTTGTGAATAGTTACCTCTCTACACTCTACTACACTCCTCCTAAACATTGAAAGAAAATGCCTTGTGGAAGTTCTTTTGGTGCTGGTGCTAAACCAAGCGAAGACAATGGATGGAAGTTTGCAACCCCAATAGGAAAAAAGGGTGAAATGAAGTGCAATTTCTGTAGAAGAAAAATAACTGGTGGAATAACAAGATTGAAGTTACACTTGGCTAACATACCTGGTCAAGTTGCAGGTTGTCAAAAAGTGTCAACTCAAGTTAGAAAGGATATGGCCACTGTCTTAAAAGAATATCAACTGGCCAAAAAAGATAAACAGAAGACGGAAAGGGAATTAGAAGAAGAGATCATGAATATCAATAGAGTTGATGATGAGGAGGAGGAGGAAGAGGATCTTGAATTAGAAACGGCAAGAAGGGCTAACATGAGACAATTTGAAAAAGATCAATTCCACAGAAGAAGTGGTACTACATATGATGCAGGTGGTGGTAGTAGCAGACAAGTATTGGGTCGTTCGGCTACTACTCATGAAAGGGGTAGAGAAGCAACTAGATATGCAGAAGCATCTACACCAGCTTCTCGATTGGCTGCAGCAGAAGCCAAAATTAAAAAGCAAATGGTTGATGACTCAGAAGGAGAAGATGCTAAAAGCTTTTGAAAACTTTATCATTCATAATAGACTACCTTTTAACATTGTGGAGTCACCTTGGACTAAGCCACTTTTGAGAGTGGCTGCTGAAATTGGGCCTAATGTATTTCCACCAAGTGCTTATGAGATTACAAAAGTATACCTCAAAAGTGAACACAATGAAATGAAAAAGTATATTACTTCATTTGAGGGGATTTGGAGAGAAAGAGGAGTTACTATAATGTGTGATGGATGGAGTGGTCCTACAAGAATGAGCATTATAAGTTTTCTTGTATATTCAAATAGTGGCACAGTGTTCCACAAGTTTATTGATGCTTCAAATGTGGAACATAAAGATGGAGATTATTATTTTAAGATTATGAATGACGTTGTAGAAGAAGTTGGCCCAAAAAAAGTTGTTCAAATAGTGACAGATAATGAGGCTGCCATCAAATCTGGGGGAAAGAAATTGATAGATAAATTTCCAAACTTGCATTGACCTCATTCTAGAAGATATTTGAAAGAAGAAGAGTGTTCTGATAATTGACCAAGCCAAAGTCATTACACAATTTATTTACAACCATAATTGGGTAGTCAATTATATGAAAAAATTCACGGACAATAAATATATCATTCGACCCGACATTACAAGATTTGCCACAAACTTTATTGCATTGAAATCTCTTATTCGATATAGACTTCGGTTAAGAAATATGTTTGAATCGGAGCAATGGTTGTCAAGCAAGTATGGACAAGCTACAAGTGGACCAGCTTATGAAGCCAAAAGAATAGTTTTTAGCTTGGTAGCGAGGGCAGAAACTTTTGAGAGAGAGCCCAACAAATAATGAAAGTTCAAGAGCCTCTTCTAAAAGTTTTGATATTAGTAGATGGTGATGAAAAGCCAACAATGGGTTTTATATATGAAACAATGAAAAGAGCGAAGTTGGCTATTCAAAAGAATTCCAGAAGCTACATTGAATATTAAAGAATAATTGATGCAAGACAGAATTTTCAATTACATCATGACTTACATGCAGCTGGTAAGTAAATATTGACTTTAACATATTACATAAATTATTACTTATTATTATACAATATATATTATAAAGAATTAATTATGTTTATAATTGATTATGCAGGATACTTTCTAAATTTCCAATACTAATATGACCCACATGACATTGGAAATGATGATGAAATCATGTTGGGATTAAAAAATATCATACAAAGACTTGAGAGGGATTTAGTGAATCAAGGAAAAGTATTGAATCAAGTAAGTGACATAACTAAATAAGTTAAATAATTAATATAGTATTTATATAACTAATACTAAACATTTTTCAATATATTTAGGCACTAGTATTTAGGGACAAAATAGAGAGTTTTGAAACGGCATTGGCACAAAAAGCAATTACGTTTACTAGTTGAGGTAAACATTATTGCTTAGTGAATATTATTCTCATTCTAAATTTTCAATTTCATGCCATGTTATCACTTATCAAGCTATTTATTAATGTATATATTTATTTAATTATCTTACAGCTGAGTGGTGGATTAGCTATGGAGAAAGTGCTCCTGAATTACGGAGAATTGTTGTTAAAGTGTTGAGCCAAACAACTTCAGCATCTAATTGTGAAAGAAATTGGAGTACTTTTTCTCTTATCCACACAAAGACAAGAAATAGATTGAAGTATCAAAAGTTGCATACACTTGTCTTTATTCATTACAACATGAGGCTAAAAGTTAGAAATTTAATAAGAAAAGGCCAACAAGAGTTAGAGAGAATCTATGATCCAATTAATTTGGATTATATTTTTTAGAAAGATGATTCATTAAACTCTTGGTTGAAAGAAAGAGAAACTTCTCTTCTAGATGGCCAATCAAATCTATAGTTAAATGATGAAGAGGATAATAATCAAAATGCTCAAGCACAAACTGAATCCACTATTCAATATGTTGGAGGACAACAAGATAGTGCCAATAATGATTCTTTTGTGCTATCAAGATCAAGTGATGATGATGATGATTATGATGATGATGATGGTTGTGGTGGTGCTGGTGGTGGTGATGAAGGTGAAAGAGAAACCAGAGGTGAAGGTAGAGCTACTAGTAGTTCACAAGGTCCATCTTCTAGTCAAAGACAAGGTGGAATTAAAATTGCTATAAAATCATCTCCACCAATGCACTGTACCTATCAAAGATCACTTAGCTCTTATAGTGGTGAAACATCCAAAACAAGAAGTAAAGGTATTATATATGATTATGAGGAGGACTGTTCAATTGATTCTTCGAGTGGTTATGTATATGGTGGTTATGATCCTAAAATTGTATAATTTATATATGAAAATAACAAAAAAGGTTTCTAAAATGTAAAAGAGTCAAAAATAAAAATATTATTAAGCGAATTTTCAAAGACGTGTGTATGGATAAGAAGACCCAAAAAAGAAAGTGGGAGAAATAGTCAACAAGTCTTCAGTTACCCAAATTTATTGGTCCGACTTTCATCTTCTACTTGTTTTATTTACTTTTTTATCAAATTTTATTTATTTAAACTCTTTTTAATTATAAAAAAACCAATTTTATGTTTTTTTGATATAGGTGAATGAAAATCAAGAAGTATAGTTTTATGAATTTTCTGCTAAAATTAAATTTAAATTTGCAATTTCATCTAAGTTTTATTATTTTGCTGAGTCATTATCATCCTTCTCTTATTTTATCCATAAATGAATATCATTTAGAAAGAATGATATCAATTCAAATCATTGATTTTCGTATTGAGAATGATTAAAAATTCTTACTATTTATAATGATCAATTAAGATATTATAAATTGGAGTAACTTTTCTCTTATCAACACAAAGACAAGAAATAGATTGAAGTATCAAAAGTTACATGCACTTATCTTTATTCATTACAACATGAGGCTAAAAGTTAGAAATTTAATAAGAAAAAGCCGACAAGAGTTAGAGAGAACCTATGATCCAATTAATTTGGATTATATTTTTGAGGAAGATGATCCATTAAACTCTTGTTTAGAAGAAAGAGAAACTTCTCTTCTAGATGGCCAATCAAATCCATTGTTAAATGATGAAGATATTATTAAGCAAATTTTCAAAGACATGTGCATGGATAAAAAGAGCCAAAAAAGAAAGTGGGAGAAATAGTCAACAAGTCTTCCAATTTAGCTAAAAAGTTACCCAAATTTATTGGTCCCACTTTCATCTTCTACTTGTTTTATTTACTTTTTTTTTATCAAATTTTATTTATTTAAACTCTTTTTAATTATAAAAAAAAAAAACCAATTTTATGTTTTTTTTATTTAGGTGACTGAAAACCAAGAAGTATAGTTTTATGAATTTTCTGCTAAAATTAAATTTAAATTTGCAATTTCATCTAAGTTTTATTATTTTGCTGAGTCATTATCATCCTTCTCTTATTTTATCCATAAATGAATATCATTTAAAAAGAATGATATCAATTCAAATCATTGATTTTCGTATTGAGAATGATTGAAAATTCTTACTATTTATAATGATCAATTAAGATACTATAAATTGGATTAACTTTTCTCTTATTCACACAAAGACAACAAATAGATTGAAGTATCAAAAATTGCATGCACTTATCTTTATTCATTATAACATGAGGCTAAAAGTTAGAAATTTAACAAGAAAAAGCCAACAAGAGTTATAGAGAACCTATAATCCAATTAATTTGGATTATATTTTTGAGGAAGATAATCCATTAAACTCTTTGTTAGAAGAAAGAGAAACTTCTCTTCTAGATGGCCAATCAAATCCATTGTTAAATGATGAAGATATTATTAAGCGAATTTTCAAAGACATGTGCATGGATAAGAAGAGCCAAAAAAGAAGGTGGGAGAAATAGTCAACTTTCTTGGAGTTTAGCAAGAAAGTTACCCAAATTTATTGGTCCCACTTTCATCTTGTACTTGTTTTATTTACTTTTTTTTATCAAATTTTATTTATTTAAACTCTTTTTAATTATAAAAAAAAACCAATTTTATGTTTTTCTTTTATTTAGGTGACTGAAAACTAAGAAGTATAGTTTTATGAATTTTCTGCTAAAATTAAATATAAATTTGCAATTTCATCTAAGTTTTACTATTTTGTTGAGTCATTATCATCCTTCTCTTATTTTATCCATAAATGAATATCATTTAGAAAGAATGATATCAATTCAAATCATTAATTTTCATATTGAGAATGATTAAAAATTCTTACTATTTATAATGATCAATTAAGATACTATAAATATAATTAATATTTAATATATAATTTAAGAGCATAAACAAATTGAATTACGCAAATTTTAATTTTGAATTTCTTTAGATTTCAATTTTAAATATTATAAAAAATGATTTTTTAATAATTAATTTTTCATTTAAAAATAATGAATATCTTTATAAATAACTCATAATATTTATAATTCAAATGATTTTTAATTTAAAATTAATAAATTTAATACTAAATAAATTTATATATTTACTGTTAATTTAATATTAAATAATTTTAAATAAATAAATATATTTACTAGCTAATTTATAAATAAATATTTTTTATAAATTTAAATTTAATTTATTAGTAAATAAAATTAAAATTCGGATTTAGTTCATTCAGAAAATAAAATAAATTAAATTAACTTAAATGTATCTGGGAAACCAGGGAATCTATGGTTCAACAATACCCCCATCTGTTTCACAATTAGGAGTGCTAGACGAGAAATGTACTCCCTAGTATGAAATGTAAGGAGATGTAAAAGACCATGATGTTAATGAAATGATGTAATAATGAAATGTCAAGTGATGTTATGCATCATGGAAATGTTATGTATATGAAATGTATGCAGGATGAACATTCGGGATGAATGTTCTTAAAGAGGGGAAGAATGTAACACCCAATATTTTTTATTATCGAAATTTAAATCTCTAGAATGGAATATTCTTAGAATATTCAAAAATTGAGCTGGAAAAGTGAATAAGGGTAAAAATGTCAAAGAAAATGAAAATAAGAATTTAAAGACTTAATGAAAATGCCAAAAGATGGACAAAAATAATAGAAATGGTAAAATGGTGATAAAATGAAAAAGGAAGGGTAAAGTGGTAAGAGGGAAGGGCACGTTGGCTGGGAACCGAACCATAGACTCGGTGTCCAAGACAATATCGAGCCATCTCCCTTTAAAAAGGGAGAAGGCAACAACAGGAAAAGGTTTTGGTTAAACCTTTCTCCTGCCATCAATACCCATGTGCCTAAATCCTCCCTAAGCACTAAGGATTAAGCCAAAGAAGACGATGAACAATAATGTGAGATGATGAACACTGCAAATGATGATAAATGAGGTTAAAACGCAATGTAGGTATCCATATGACCCAAATAATGTTAAATGATGTTTAATAAGGTGTTTCCAGGTAAAAATATGCATGGAAATGAGTCTAAATGGACTGAAAATACTAGGAAGCAGATTTTAGTCTTTTAGGCAAAATCAAATTTTTGGTCACTAACACGATTATCCAGTGACCATGAAACTAGCTTCAGAGCAGAGCCATATAGATGATCAAATGATGTAACCAAGACATTTAGTTGACTTGATCAATAGAATGGCTCGGAATGAGGAAATGTGAAGGTAGCCGAGAGATGCTACCGATGCATTTCCTTAACTCGGTAAAATATAGATAATGACATGAATGAATGAACTGAGACAACAGTTGACTAGGTCAACGAGATGACTCCGTAGCCAAAGAATGTAACTAAGACATCCATGTGGCTAAGTCGATAGAGTTATGAGAGATGCATATCAAGACATAACTCGGCCAAGTAAGAAAATGGTGCATATGGAAGTATGGGAATGATACCTAAAGTATAGAAAGTGATTTGAACATCAAAGCTATAAAGACTCTTGATCTAGTTCAAAGTTCCTGCTGGATTCTTGAGAGGGGATCATACATAGGCCAAATATTGCATACAAGTCTGGGCTGAATTTTACTACTAGTTTGGGCAGAATTTTACTTTTTTGTAGCCCATCCTTACCATTGACGAATTTTAGGAATTTGTTTTAATTATTAATTTCCTAGTTTGTTTAGGATTTTGTTTCCTAAATTATTTAGGATTTTATTTCCTAGTTTGTTTAGGAATTTGTTTTAATTCCTATTTAGTTTCCTAGTTTGTTTAGGATTTTGTTTCCTAAATTGTTTAGGATTTTTGTTTCCTAGTTTGTTTAGGATTTTCTTTCCTAAATTCTTTAGGATTTTATTTCCTAGTTTGTTTAGGAATTTGTTTTAATTCCTATTTAGTTTTCTAGTTTGTTTAGGATTTTATTTCCTAAATTCTTTAGGATTTTTGTTTACTAGTTTGTTTAGGATTTTGTTTTAATTCTTATTTTCCTAGTTTGTTTACGATTTATGCCTTCTACTATATAAAGGGCATAATATGCGTGTAAAAGGATATTATTAATGAACATTGAATTTTAATAAAATTTGAGAGAGTTTTTCTTCTTGAGTTCTTGAAGAGACTTTTATGAACTTATTAAGGGATTTCCTTGTGGCATTCAAAACCTGACTTATCAATCAATCCTCCATCATTGATTGTGGCGTCTTCCTTATACCAAGGTTCACATCTACCATAGGTATTGGGTCGAGGTTCCATCGTAAACTTGAAAGATCTTGGGAAAACTATTCCATATTTGATTTCGGGTTTCGTCGCAATTGTCGGCGGGGTTCGTATCAGTTGGTATCAGAGCTTAGGTTCATTAGGTTTGCAAAATTCCTATTTGTTCTACTTTGTCGAATTCTATTTGATTATAAAGGTTACAATCCAAATCGACAAACCTTTATTATCTATCTTCGATTCTAGATTTAGTCCTTGTTCTACGAGTTTCTTTTATTAATATTGTTTCAATAAGTTAGGGTTCAAAAAAAAAAGAAAAAAAAAGAGGTACACGAAAAAAAAAAAAAAAAAAAAAAAAGATAAAAGAAAAGATTACCAGAACCCTTCTTCAAAATTTTTTTTGTGTCCATCATACTCCTTATGTACTAGAAGCCCTTTTCCCAAAACCTCACACTTGAAGTTTCAGAAATCGTCAAAATCGGTGACAAAATCGAATTTGAATTGATTTGTTTTGTCTTGAATTGCTGCTGGAATTCTTGTTTGGTAGTTCTAGATTAGTTTCGAAAGAACTTAAAGAAGAATACGAGTGGAAAAAGGCAGTGTGTGAGATTATTAGAGGGTAAAAGCCAAAATTG
>CAOGCB010273463.1:0-24175 GCA_948266635.1 Cnidoscolus chayamansa
AAAACGCAACATCATAAACCAGTATTTCTTGATGAAGTACGTTAATGCGATAGATTGCCCAACTGTTCAACGTTTCATGGTATCCTCACTCAATCACGCAACCTAATAATCCCAAAAATTTCCAAACCAACCCAACAATACAAAAAGCTATATTATAAGGTAGTCGTAGTTGTAGTAGCCCATCTCCCACCCCCCCTCTCTCTTTCCATATATTCTAAAACCCATAAAAATGAATCATATCCTTAACCATTTATAGAATACAAGTAGGCTACCAAGTATTAAAATTACGGACAAAGTAGTTGAACTAACTCATTACTATATTTATTACAATATCATGTAATACTAACAACAATATATATAAAATAAAAAAAAAATACACAAAGGAAATGCTTTCTAAATCTCCCTATACATATACTAGCAGTAGAAACAAATAGCAGCAATTCACCAATGAATCCGCCATCTCATATTTGTCCACTCAGTAACCGGTCGGGAACTCGCAATTTCCAAATCCTACAGCAAATAGTTTCAAATACACAAGTCCATTAGAACAATGACAAAAGTGTATAAAGAAAATCAACTCCATTAATGACTTTGATTTGATCATCCCACTAATCATCTTCTTTTTTTTTTTTTCAATTAAAGCCATTACCAGCCGCCTCACAAGTCCATGACCAAATCCACCAACTGTATATTGTTGAAAAAAGTTGCACTTTTATCTTTCTTTTCTGTACATTTAATAATCACCTGCCCTCTTATTATCCCACCCATATATTACGACTTTTATATAGAAATTAAACCAATTGGGTGATGTGTTGAATTTTATGACTTGTGCTGCATTGCCAATCCAATGCTGACTCAAAATTATGTTCACATGGCTCATAATTTCAAGTAAATTAAAATGCTTCAAGCAAAAAAAAAAGAGTAGAGAGAAGTTTATCTACATACTAGGAGGTTGCGTGACCACATGAGCGGCACCACCAAAATCACACGTGCCAGCACCTCGCACCTTCTTCTGGTAATAACTGTTGAATGCGTACGAAGCGTGGGACTCTAATGTGTTTGGATTATAACACGTCGCACCCGGTTGGATCGGACGGCAATCAGCTCCTCCCTCTCCGCAAGCGTAATCAATCGCAGCTTGGAGCTTCTCCGTTCCAACATTAGCACTGGCTACACACCATGTCTGTCCGACCGATGTCTTTGACACTTCGCCACTGGTACCATTCACCGGAACTTCACTCCTGTTCCCGTTGACTGGGGTTGATTGGCTGCTATCCAATTCCTTCAATGTGAGGGGTATATCATATACTCTCTTTTCGTTAGGATAAAACAATCCGTAATTTCTCTCCGATGTGGGACCCGGTTTCTGGTTCTCATTGAACAATGCAAATAAGTAAACGTTAAGTGGGTCCTGCGGTCTTAGTGGGGTCCCATTTCCGGTCAAGACTCTCTTCACTAAATTCCCATTATACGACGCCGCATTTTCCTCGCTTGCACCAATCTCGTTTTCATCGCCCAGTGAAGGCCATCCGGTTTCTGTGACCACCATCTTTATGTCGCTGTACTGGATAGCTGACATGGCCGCGAAAACGGCGTCGAGTTGGGCCTCCAAAAGGCTGGAGTACTTTAAACCGTTACCGGAATCCACCACTCCTGGATTTTCTTTGAACAAGGAGTAGTCCAAAGAGATCTCCTTAGAGTTGGCAGAGTATGCAAAAAATGGATATGCATTGATCATGAGATATGATCTGGATTGACGCAGAAATTCTAACATGGGTTTCATCACGGGTTCAATCAACTCAGTTTTGAAGGATCCGGCTGATGGTGGGTACGATGTTTGCAATGCACTGAGAGCTATAGGAGACGAGATTTTAATGGAAGAAAGGTTAAACTTGACGAGAGAATTGTAAACGTTTTTCATGGCGGGTACGAGGAACTTGGTGGTGTTTTTGGGGTCAACAAACACTTCATTACCTACTGCAATGGCTTCAAATTTTGTGCTGGGGTAATAGTGAGAAATGTTGGATTGGACCCAGTTATCAGCAAATGACTGGTCCGCTGCTGTAGAGGCGAGGAGCTCGTTGGGCAGCGCTACGACGACGCTAATGTCAGAATTGGCAAGTGCTGTCAAAACGGCTGAGTCAGTGTCGTAAAGCTTGACAAGGTTAATCCCCTGTGATTTAAGAAGCTCTACAACTTTATCCGGTGTTGGCAAGTCATTGGCCACTCGACCGTAGTTTATTCCTACTGTACCGGCAGCATCTGCAAAGCATAGCAGAAGCAAATGAACAAAAACGAACAAGCACCAAAAGAAAACACATAAAGAATGAGAAAATTAATACCTGCAAAGACAGAGAAAGAAAGAAGCACGAGGAAGCACGAAAAAGAGGAAGAGAAGGATGCCATAGCGATGCTCCGTTTCTTGAAAGAGCAGAGCACGAGAGAAAGGGGAAACTGATTGGTTAAGTCAGAGAGGGTGTGGGGATATATAGGAGACAAATGGGATAGGTTTAAGACTTTGGTAGTGGGGAGAGGTAATTTGATGGTGGAGCCCGCGTGGAGATAGCAAAAGGAGAACACCAAACAGCCGAAACAGGTTTTTCCTTTTTTCTTCCATGATACACCATTTGCGTAGTTAACTGAACCCACCTACTCGACCGTTTCTCTCCCACTCCTACATTTGGTTTTTGTAGTGCAACAGTAGCCCTACACGTGGTCAAGATATCAGATCAGATGGCCTACCCCTGATTCAGTCATTGTTTGATTTGGAACTAACGGATCTTTTGCTGTGGTGTTGTGGGTTTTTTAACCTCGCAAGTCGTGACTTTGATCTTGGAATTTACCTGCGGTTTCTATTTGGTTTAAATAAAATTGGAACGTTGGATTGCCAGCTGTGCTTGTCTTATTGTCCTTGATGGCTCAGGTGGAGGAAAATTAATTACCACTATTATTATCGTGTTAACATTTATGTTTTTAATATTTATATTACTTATTATTTTTCTATCATTTATACTAATGTTTTTAAAGTCAAATATAATATAATGAAATTAATTTAGTCGACTCTCTCTTATATTTTATTAAAAAAAATATTATATAAATTATCGAGCATGATTAATTTTATAGATTATAAAAAATAGATATATATTATATAAAATTGATTAATGTAAATGGGCATAATTAATAAATTAAATAATTTTAAAAGGCCGCTACTTAAAGTGGAAGCATCATTTTGATTTATCTAATGGTTACTTGTCCAATTTGTTCATTAGTCTTTTTCACTGATATTTATTGCATGAATTTTATTATCAAATGATATTTTAAGATATATATTTTTCGTAAATTTTAATAATCTCTATCGTTTTCAGAAAAAAAAAAAAAAAAAAAGAGTATAATATTGATGATATAAAAATGTAACTCAAAAGAAAGAAAAGGAGAGATATGGGAGGGAGGCATTCACGTTTTTATTGTCGTTTGAGCTCTTAATAGTAAATAGATAGTAACAAGTGATGAGTTTCATTAATTGATGCAAGGCAATGTGACAGCGTTCATACTAGAGGTAAGGTAGGATGCTTAATCTCTAAGTAGTAGATAATAGTTATAGGTGTTTGTCTACTTCGGCTGCCTGCTGTTCACAATGAAAGCAGCAGTTGGGCCTATCTATCTACTACTTATTTGAATCTGCTTTCAATGCAAATCCTATCAGTTAACGAAAATGAATGCCATTTCGTAGCCGACTTCTATTTTTACCGTAGTCATACATGTTTAATCCGTGATTCTGATTAATATGTTCAGCCGTTAAAATAACAATCAGACGAATCATTATGTATAATAAAAAAAAAAAAAGGCAAATTTCTAATTTTCACATTATTGATATATACATTTTATTTATTTATTTATTTATTTAATTTGAGAACTCAAGTTGCAAATGATTTTTTTATATTCATTGATAATGATTGATTCCAACCTTTGTTATTATATAAACTACTTTTTTTGTTTTTTTTTTTTTTTATGTTATATGGATATGGTGAAATTAACCTGTACATTTGTATGAGAATCTTATATTATTAAAGAAGGATTTTTTGATAAATGAAAAATCCATTAAAGAAATAAAAGGAAGCTTATGCTGTAAGAGTCGATAGGCACAGTTTGAAATGTGAAGCCCATTTTATGAATATATAATTATTGATTTTTGAGGATGAAGACGAAACAATCCACGCCATCGATTATATTATGATATAAAGATTGCATATTGTTTGTTGTTTTCTCTGCTACCGACGCCGTCTTCCATTGGGGTCAAGCGTTCACATGATGGAACCTGTTTTTATATTTTATTTCAATAAATTAATATCAGCAGAGTTGTTATATATATATATATATTAAAAATAAAATAAAAAATTATTTATTTATGTTTGGGAACATGGCTGGCAACATTTAATAAACAGACCACTGAATAAGAGGTGGGTGTTGTCGGGTGCTGAGATCTTGTGGTACACGATTCTTTCACCTGCTTTCTCTATACAAACTTCATTCCTCTTCTCCACCACAATACCCTTTTTCTTTATTTATTTATTTATTTTTTTGTTGGTATAATGCACTACGAAAATGGAACTACCAAATTGAAATGTTAGTTTAACATCCTCCATCCACTCTGCAGTCTAAATTCAAAAATCCAATCACATAAGAGCTTCCATTTCATGTATTTGATTTATGAAGGGAAAACAATATATAGACAAGACTGTCATGCAGCGTAGGAGGACGGACATATGTTCTGGTAACACCTTTTGTTTTGTGGACAACTACTCTTTGCAAATCAAACCAAAGGAAACTGGGCCCCATGTCAGATATGTAACTGGTGGCTCAGAGGCCTCCGAGTGCCGTCATCGAACCCCCAAACTCGTGGTGGCAGATTACTCATTAACTCCACGTGTACCATTAGCCCCCTCTTTCCCTTTATCCTCATTCGCTAGTTAAACCACAGTCTTTATCCATCGTCAGCTTCCGCTTGCTACCCACCACCACCACCACCATCAACAACAGCGACCACAACAAAGAATTCAAACATTAACTTATGAGAACACATATCCATCACAAATCTAATCATTTCTGTGTATATCTGGTGACTTGTGTCTTCTTCTGGTGCGTGCATTTGTTATCCTTGACAACTTTCGGTCTTCTTGCTACCTCCTTCCGTACTCTACATGAATCTTCTTCTTTTTCTTGTTTTTGGATTATTGGAGAAATGATATCTTCAGTAAAAGAGATCAATATTCATTATGCGAACCCTTTGTGACGCTTGTGAGAGTGCTGCCGCTATCGTCTTCTGCGCCGCCGATGAGGCTGCTCTTTGCCGTGCTTGCGACGAGAAGGTATTTTATATATTCATAATGTTTGCTTTTGCATAGTTTGTCTGCCTTCCCACAACTTGGTAATCTAGCATCTGTCTTTATGGCATAGAATTTTATTTATTCATTCATTATATGTACATGGAAAGAGAAAAAGCGATGGCAGGTTTTTCCTATTTCCCTTGAAACCCTCCAAATCCATCAGATTATAGGATAAGATAATAAAGAAACAAGATTTCAAAACGGATCTTTTCCTCTCCTTAGTATCGATGATTAGAATATACATCGCATTTTAAAGACAGAAATCTAGATTGTGTGGTCTGAAGTTTTTTAAACTTTTAATCAGAAGTTTTGGACTTTTAATTGAGTTGGCAGGTCCATATGTGTAATAAGCTTGCTAGCCGGCATGTCAGAGTTGGTCTAGCAAACCCCAGCGATGTTCCCCGCTGTGACATATGTGAAAATGCACCTGGTAACTAAGCAACTTACTTCTTTTTTCCCATGTATAATTCTCTCTTTGAAGCTTAAAGCATTGCTTAATTAGGTTCTTATGGAAAAGGGTTTCAAAATTAATATGTTTATCTGATCTGTTCTTGGGAAACAAATGCAAATTTTTAGCTTTCTTCTACTGTGAGGTAGATGGAAGTTCTCTTTGTTTGCAGTGTGATGTGACTGTTCATGTTGGAGGTAAAAGAACACATGGAAGGTATCTTTTATTCAGACAACAAGTTGAGGTTCGTTCTTAGACATGATTTTACATAATTCTGTAATTTCTTTGGTTTCTTGTGAAAGTTCCCTTATTGTGATGTCCATTGCTTCAATTTGCTTGTGGTGTTATAGTTCCCAAAGGATGCAGCTGACCCAGAAACTTCACAAAAAGGACAAAATCATCAAATGCCAGGTGAAGCTAATTCTGATGGGCATGGCAGGATGGAGAATAAAATGATCGATCTGAATATGAAGCCTACTGCAGTTCGAGTTCACGAAAAAGCTCCAAATGATGAGGTTGGTTGAGAAACTAGACTTTCTTCGTCAACAAGGCGATTTTTTTTTTTAAATTGAAAAGAAAGGGGAAATGCAAAGAGATTATTATTTGTGTTGAGGAACTGAGATGTATTTGTTGATTTGCAGCTCTGACCACCAAATTGGAAGAGGTGGTTCCTAGTGTCTCCCTCTGGTGGCCGCACAATTAGATTGTCAAGTGTCAATAACTTTCCCTTCTTTTTCATGGACATGAAAGATGTGGTTGTTACTGCTTGGACTTGGATAACATCGGCTTTGTTATCTCGTACTCATCATGCACATCTTTGAGCATGTCATAATTACTCTTTCATTATAAAACCATTCCTCTAAATCTTCATTTTTTTTATTTATTTTTTTATTCAAAAAAATTATTGAAAATTATGAGAAGATATTTCATACATAGATAAGATAATTTTTTAATTATTATTTATATTCATGCATAATTAAAGAATATTTTAAATTTATATATTTTTAAGATATTTTAATAAATATAATTTTAAATAATTATATTTAAAAGTTAATAAATTTGTGAACTAAACAGTTTATAGTTATATAAATAAATAACTATTATTTAAATTTATAAGTGAAAATTCATTAATCATTCTACTAATTTTAAATACAAACTGCATTGCGAAAATCTCTATTCCGTTTGTATAATATGAGCACACAATTAAAATAAATAGTATTAGGCACATCGGTGATAAGTCCCGCGACTTCTATCATTCGTTGGATTTTTCTAAGAAATGATCACGGCCGTCTATGTCCCATGCGGATCCCCATTTAGTGTTTTTCTTGGACCATTATACCCGGTCCCACGTTCCGTCACGATGAATGTTAAATCAAAATAATTCAGTGGAAAGTTGTCTATAAAAAATCTATCTATATAAATAAAATGATGGATACTCGAATATTAAAACGGCACTTACTTTTTACTTAAGTCCGTACATGTATATTTAAGGTTTAGGCATCAGCTCGATCTCCAAGGGCTGCGAAACAGTAAAAAATGTCGGGATTCATTAATCAGGAGGAGGACAAGAAAACCACCGATCAATCAGCTCATATCAATCTCAAGGTCAAGAGCCAGGTATCCCCCCCCCCTTTTTTTCTTTTTTTTTTTTTCTTTTTTCTTTCAATTTAAATGTTTAGGTTTTGTTAGGTTCTGCTAAGAATTATTTCAGGCTCTGTTTTTACTGAGCATTACAAATTGAATGCTCTATTAGAAGCTTTTACTAGGGGTTTTTCCTTTTGTTTGTCAGCTCCTGTTTATCATTTCCTTGATTATTAGATATTCCCAAAGGTCTTTGTGTAACGCGTCCTTTCTGACTTTGAGATAAGCTTGATGAGGGTTTAAAAACTAGTTTTGGAGCATGAACCATGGTTTCCTGTGGGAATTAGATAGCAATAGCCAATAGGTTGTATGGTTCTTAAGTGTTTTCTTTTGTGGGCTTTTCATTTGTGCATTCCGCCACTAATTTATTGATGATTTACGTAATTTCCTTTTGGCTACATAGGGAATTTTTATAGGAGAGAACTCTCACTTGTTTGACACCTGATCACTGGGATAATTATGCAAACTACTGTATTATTTTGCTTAACATGCTTAGACAAAAGCTTGAGATTAAATTAGTTAGTATTGGGATGTATATGGCTCCTTTCCTTTCCATAATTTAGCTTGAGTGATTCTCATAACTTTGTTGTCAATTTGGATTTGATTGTCAAATCCTTTCAATATAAATATCCTTGCTGAAGCTTCATTCCCCTATGTACAGCAGATGAATATAGATCATTAGTGAGACTCTGCCTTTTCAGCTATAATAGTGAAGCCAGATTGATGCTTAGCATTTTTAGTTTGAACTGCATAGACCTGGTCTAACCAGGAATGGTATCATGCAAAAATAAATCTACCTTCTTGCGCTGTTTTATTTGCTACTAATTGTTGTTAGAACTTAGAAGCAGATCCCTAAAAGCATTATTAATGTGCTTACTGTTTCAGGGGCATTATTCGTGAAATGAATTATATTTTGGCATGAGGTCTATTTCTCTCCGAGATCATGATGACTTGGGCTGCAAACATTGTTGCACGGGGACGATCATGGTATTTCCATTCATATAGTTCCTTTTGTATTTCATCATTTTCATGTTTTTTTGGAGGCTAGAATATAGAACACTTAATGAAGAAGAAATCAAGAAATTGTGTTTTTTACGTGATGCTGTCTCTATTTTGAGCTTAACCTTTAAAATAGTTTTTGCTTCAACATTAAAATAGTTTATCCTTGATATTATTCACAGTAATTTCTTTGCTTATTATGGATTGAAGGTGTTTTCGGTTGATTCAAATCTGATGGTGTTTCAGAATTGGACAGGCTGATTTGACTTCATTTTGTAGGATGGTACTGAAGTATTCTTCAGGATTAAGAGAAGCACTCAATTGAAGAAGCTCATGAATGCTTACTGTGATCGTCAGTCAGTAGAGCTCAACTCTATAGCGTTTCTATTTGATGGCCGTCGGCTTCGTGGGGAGCAGACTCCAGATGAGGTCTCTGTCTATCTCTCGCTCAATTTTTGTGAGTAATTGTGTAGGGCACGCTATTAGTTAAGTTTCTTGTTTCTAATAATTTGTTGCTACAGTTGGAAATGGAGGATGGAGACGAGATAGATGCGATGCTGCACCAAACAGGTGGTGCTATTGCGCGTAATGTATAAGTTTGTCGAGTGTTAATTTTAATTGGGGCAGAATATTTGTTGCAACAAGTGGATTAGTATCTCTGTGAAAACAATGACTAGAAGCCTAGAACCTGTTTGCAAGTTAAGCATGTTTATCATTTCTGAAGTTAGTATTGGGATGTATATGGCTGGTTTTCTTGAGTAGTTTGGCTTTAGGGATTCTCATAAATTTGTTGCCAATTGGGATTTGCTTGTCAAATCCATTAATATCAATATGCTTTCTGAAGGTTCAAACCTGAGTGCGCTGGATGAATATAGATCATTGGTGTGACTCATCCCTGTCAGCTATAGTAGTGAAGCAAGATTGATGCTTAGTTTTTTTAGTTTGGAACTGCATGGACCTGGTCTAACCAGGAATGGCTCATGCTAAGGGTAAATGGAATTCCTTTTCCCTATACTATTTGCCACTAATTGTTATTAGTAGATCCCAAAATGCTTGCTTATTTCAGGGGGAAATATTTGTGAAATGCATTTATATTTTGGTATGAAGTGTATTTGTATTGGAGATCATGACGACATGGGCGTCAAACAATGTTGCACTGGGACGATCATGGTATTTCCATCCTTTTGTATTTAATCATTTTCATGTTCTTTTAGAGGGTAGAATATGGAGTACGTAGGTATTTTCGACAAAAAGGAGGCAATTTGCTAGAGCGAGAGCTTTCAAGAAGGCAACAAACAACTATAATGAAACCAAACTCAATGGAATGGTGATGCCTAACAATCAAATTATTGCGATGAAGAAGTCTGAAATAATGGGTCAGGTGGCAAGTTGAGAAGTTGATTACTGAACTCACAATAGTCTCCCATTTAATCAACCACACTAATATTGCAAGGAACTGTAAGGACATAGTTAATATATAAAATTTCTTGCATAATTTAAAATTTTTTTTTTAAAGTTGAAATTTGTATGCAAAAATGATGAATGGGATTCACAAGTTTCAACTTCATGTAGCAATAATTATTTTTATTTATACATGTAGATTTTGGATATTCTCAATTTAGCTTTTATATATATTGAAACTTCATAAAAGGATATAAATTAGATTTCATTTTTTGATTTGATAGTTTTAAGAGATGGAAGAAATTATACCAATGCCCATCTCAAATTGATTTCAACTGAATTTAGATTTATTAATAATTTTCTATTTAAAAAAAAAAAAAGAAGTTACTAGATACATCTAAATTAATAATATTTATAATTAATCTTCAACGAGAATAACTTTTATTTTGAGGTTCAGTGTAGATTCAAAGCTTCTATCACTTTTATTCCACATTCAAATACTAATTTATAATTCTACATTTAAGATAAATAAAAAAAAATATTTTAAAAAAGAAAAATAATTCATTTATAAATTATATATATAAAAAAGGAATTCCCATGCACCAATATAAATTTATTTATAAAATATTATTAAAATTAAAATTCTACAATGAGAATAGTAAAAGTCTCGTGGGTATCATCCATTATTATACTGTGGAAAATTAATTACTTTTTAGATATAAGTGTCTTATCATTCAATTCCGATCGAATTCAAACATTGACTCTGCTTTCCAAAATAAAAATCAAATTTCTTTGATTTTTTTTTTAAAATTAATTTTCATATTTAAAATTAAAAAGTTTAAAAATATACATAATTATTTTTCCTCAAATATTTCATTTAAAACGGGTAACATTTGCGCAACCAATCAACTCATTCCACGACACAAAGTTTACGTGAACACGGTGACACAGAATCACTCATCAGCTTTAGACTGCGAGCACCCCCTTTGCGCCTAAAACGTATATATAAACAAGGATTGATGGATGGAGGAAGCAAACATAATATATATATAAATAAAGCTTCCACGATAAAAAGAGACCTCAACTCAAAATTAATGGAGGACATCCACAACAATCAACGCAAATTCCTCCTCTTCTTCTCCGCCGCTCTTTTCATACCCACATCCCACTCTTTCAACTATACCGAAGCTCTTTCCAAGAGTCTCCTTTATTTCGAATCCCAGCGCTCTGGCCGCTTACCCTACAACCAAAGAGTCACTTGGCGCCACCATTCTGCTCTCACCGATGGCCTTCAACAAGGAGTAAGTCCGCTCATGTTCATTCCTCCTCCGCCGACTCTGTTGCTCTCTGTATTATTTTTTATGGGAGTGTTCTTCTTCTCTATGTGAAGGTGGACTTGGTTGGAGGCTACTACGATGCAGGCGATAACGTCAAGTTTGGTCTGCCAATGGCATTCACTGTCACAATGCTCTCCTGGGGTGTTATCCAATACGGTAAACAAATTTCCGACGCCGGTGAGTACCAGCACGCCCTTGAAGCTATCAAGTGGGGGACGGATTATTTCATCAAGGCACACACTCACCCAAATGTTTTGTGGGTTCAGGTAGCGGTTTATCATGTTGTCTTTCCAATCGCATTGTGGGATATCTATTCCATTTTGAACTGCATTTTTTATACAATTTGACATTTTCAGGTGGGTGATGGCTACACCGATCATTACTGTTGGCAACGGCCCGAAGACATGACGACGTCGAGGCAAGCCTACAAGGTGGACGAAAAAAACCCTGGATCGGATGTCGCCGGAGAGACGGCGGCGGCATTGGCAGCAGCATCAATCGTGTTCAGCAGAGCAAACCCACATTATTCCCACCTACTATTGCATCATGCAAAAGAAGTAAGTTAATGACGTTGTTAACTTGTTAATACAAGGTAGGTAGGCTATTCACCAAAATTCTCCATTGAATATAAGGTATATAATAAGAGAATGGGTTTAGCTAATCCCAGATTAATCATTTAAAAATGGATTTATAAGTAAATGTGTTATGGAAATCCAACTTTTTTTTTTTAGAAAAAAAGGGTTGTTGGGTTGTGATGCAGTTATTCGAGTTCGGGGACAATCACAGAGGAAAATATGATGAGAGTGTGAAGGTGGTGAATGGGTATTATCCGTCGGTGAGTGGGTACAAAGATGAGTTGTTATGGGCTGCCTTGTGGCTATACAAGGCCACCGACAATGAGGCTTATTTGATGTATGTGCTGGATAATGCTTATGGATTTGGTGGGATCACTTGGGCCATCGCTGAGTTTAGCTGGGATGTCAAGTATGCTGGTGTTCAGCTCATTGCTTCTATGGTATAACTTTTGCTTCTATATATATGCCTGTAACTTACTGCTACCGGGACGGAAACATTCCAATTTTTATCTATTGAAAATCTTGAAATAATTGGTTTCCTATCAATCTCAATTAGTTGACATCTGCAAAGTCGCATTCGTTTGTTTTAAAACTGTCAATAGACATTAATGCATGCAGTATATCAAGAATCATGGTTCAGGATATCAGGCAGATCAGATTCTAGTTTGTTAGAGGGTAAGATGGAGAATTCAATTCCGCTTTTATTTACTAACTCTTAATGGATTCTTGAACTGAGGTGACTGAGATTTAGGAAGTGAAAAGGATTCCTATAGCTCACCAAACTTCTCTCTCTCTGTATAAATTTCTTACAACTGCATAATCATGCCAAGATTCAAACTTTGCTCTCTAACTTTTGTTTCTTTATAATATGTTGCAGTTATTAACAGATGAGAGACATAGAAAACACAAGCTCATATTAGAAAAATATCGTTCAAAAGCAGAGTATTACCTCTGTGCTTGCCTTCACAAAAACAATGTCACTAATGTGAAACGCACCCCAGGAGGCTTACTACATATCCGCCAATGGAACAACCTCCAGTACGTATCAACGGCTGCATTTCTTCTTACGGTTTACTCTGATTACCTCCAAGCATCAAATCAGTGGCTTAAATGCGATCAGGGCATGTTGTCCCCACAAGAAATTTTCAGTTTCGCAAAATCACAAGTTGATTACATATTGGGTAATAATCAAATGGGCATGAGCTACTTAGTCGGGTATGGTTTGAGGTACCCTTTAAAGGTCCACCATAGGGGAGCATCCATTGAATCATATAGAGGGAACAAGGGTTTTATTGGGTGCACACAAGGTTATGATCTTTGGTACAGCCGGCGAGATCCGAACCCTAACGTCATCGTGGGGGCCATAGTTGGTGGGCCCGATAAGAAGGACGAATTCTGGGATGAGAGAGAAAATTACATGCAAACGGAGGCCTGCACTTATAATACTGCAACACTGGTTGGGGTGTTTGCTAAATTGCATAGATGGAAAGAGGAAGGTTTGTCTGCTAATACATCAAAAGTCGCGTCGGTCGAGCCCTAGCTAACAGAAACTTAAATCAAATTCTTTGGCCATTGAAATACTATAATAGCAAGATTTGGTTTTCAAGAAGTGGTTTATGGCATTTGATTGAAGGGTGAACTACCCCAATTCACCTACTAAATAAAGACCTATAAATTTATATTTCCTGTAAAAAAACTCATGATTCTTGAATTTGTTAATGAAATTTTTTAGTCCATTGTTTTTCATGATTCTTGAATTTGTGGTCATTGATTATTAAACAGGTAGGTAGCTGATGCAAAACCAGGAGAGAGTTAACAAATGAATGCAAGAATTTCTAAGTCCAGCCCATTGCCTAAAACCAACAGGGACAGTGTAATCATTTATCAAAATCAAATTCAGTTTTGTATTCTTCAAATAGCTCCTTAATTAATTATTTCTTGGAAAAGCTTCACATTCAGCATTTCAATTCCCTTGTATCTTTGATTTTTGGTTTTATATGAGGAGAGAAATAATATATATATATTTTTATACAGAATTGCACTAAAATGGTTTTTAAAATTAATTAAAATTGAATTATTTTTATCTCTAGAGATTGATTAAATATTTAATTTCATATTTGATGGAAGTTTATTAAAATTGAAGTGTTTCTTACCTACAAATGCTGAGTTTTAAAAATTAAAAAAAAAAAAAAGAAAAAAAAGAAAGATATATTATCATAAAAAACATAAACCCCGAAAGGCAGTCATCTAAGGGCTTCATTGTTGACTGTTATTGGCCTTTCCTGTAAGCTTCATTCTCTGCAAAAACGAAACCAAATCAAATGGAGTCTAATGGAGGTGAAGCAGCTCGAATCCTCTCCCAAATTCGAGCCTTGAAGGCCTCTAAGATCGACATAGAGAATCAGATTGCGTCTCTAGAAGCTCAGCTTTCTCACTTAAATCTCCAAAATGACACCGTCTCCTCTAATGGTTCTTGTCTTTCAATTTCCACCCCTCATTCTGGTTCCGGCCATGGTTTATCGCCCGATATGGTTTACCGTTACAGTCGTCATCTCTTGCTCCCTTCTTTTGGAGTTCAAGGTTCTATTCTTTTTTCAAACTAATATATTTATCGTTTGTCTTCACTTTAGGGTTTAAAGCTATTTTCTTCACTTTGATACTATGGGTTGCTAGTTTGGTGATTCCCTTTGTTTTATCAAATTTAGGGCAGTCGAATCTCTTAAAGTCTTCTATTTTAGTTGTCGGAGCTGGAGGGTTGGGCTCGCCTGCGCTGTTATATCTGGCAGCTTGCGGTGTTGGTAAGACTCGTTGCGTTTTCATGAGGTCTTAGATATGTTCTTGGTTTGGAATTTTAAATAGTTTAGTATTACCAGTTAGGCATATGCATCATCTTTATGAAGTTTAAAAGAGTGAGACATGCATATTGCATAATATACATATAAGCATCTGTGTTCTGATCATAAAATCTCCTCTTTGAATTCTGGTTCTCTGCATGCAAAGAGCCCTATCAACTATCAGGTCTTCTAGATGTATTGATGAATCAATTTTTTGGTATATACTGTCATGGGTAAAAGCACCAGAAATGTATAACACGTATTAGCAATAGCCATTGAGTTGAAGGATTAATGCCACATGTAGTTATCTTACCAGAAATAGTTGAAAGAATGGATTTATGCCATTATAAACTGGAAGTGTTTTAAAAGGACTTTCTTCGAACAATAGGAGGGAAACAGTAAATTTTGAAGTCCATCTTGTTATTTGGAAAAAGGAGAAGATGAACTTCCATTGTGCACTGTAGGTGACTGATCATTGCTTACAGATAATACAGTGAGAACGTAAAATGGTAACTACCACACACAACTACCTTTCCTTCTCTGTTAAAATTTTTTGGCTTTACCTTGCAGGTCGATTGGGTATTGTTGACCATGATGTTGTTGAGTTAAATAATATGCACAGACAGGTATGATGTTGGGAAATCCTTGCACTGACAACAGTTATTGTTGTCAATTTAGTTATTATAACTATGTAGAAACATTATTGCATATTGTACAATGAGAAAAAGTCAAATTATGTTTCTTTTTTACATGACTAATTGGTGTTTGGGGTTCAAGATCTGCAATATTTTCTGATTCTTCTATTTATCTTAACTCAATTGTTGTATGCAACAATTATATGACTTTGACATAAATTTCATTGTGTGCAAGTGTCTTTTGTTGTTCAAACATCATCCTTGTGTTTGAATCGTTTCTATTTGAGTACTTTTAGCTATATCTATTTTCCTCTTATGCTTTTTTCTTCTCAATTACATCTCATGCCTTGCAACTAACTTTTACTTTTGTTGTTATTTTTCTTGCACTTCAGGTTATACATACTGAAGCTTTTATTGGTGAGCCAAAAGTGAAATCTGCTGCTGCTGCCTGTCGCATGTGTGTGCATATTCCAGATTAGATATATACTGCTTTTTTGAAAAAAAAAAAAAACTCCAACTGCATATTAAATGTCTGACCTAGGCTACATGTTGCATCAAAAACCAACCAATAATATCTTTTAAGTTGGAGGATTGGGTATTTATGCTGTGAAGGATGAACGCACTTGTTCTTGTTATTTATTTTGGTTTTGAAAGTTTATATTTTATTTTACAGTTTACATCTATGTGATTGTGTATTTTGGATCCAGGATCAATTCCTCCATTCAGATTGTGGAACACCAAGAAGCCCTGCGTACTTACAATGCCTTGGAAATCTTTAGCCAGTATCCTTAAAATGACAAAATCTAAGTTATTCCCATTTTCTCCATGCTTTTCTAATCCCTCTTTCCTTGAGTAGCTGGACAACATTTTTTGGTTTCTGTAACTGCCAACTTTTTACTAGATATGACATAATAGTAGATGCAACAGATAACGCTCCAAGCCGTTACATGATCAGTGATTGCTCTGTGGTGTTGGGCAAGGTAAATCAGTAGTTTCAAGTGCTTGTTAAAATGATTTGCGCATTACCATATGACTCTGAATTTAAGATAATCTTATACGTGCCAGGAATAATTTGGACCTGATTCATTAATTTTTAGCTTGAGTCAGTCTTTGTACTTGTTATTCTATGTAATCCACTTACTGAAAAACAATCATAACTGATGTCAATTTTGAGTGATAGGGTTGCCCCTTTTAATGGTGATGACTGAGGCTTGATGGTGTTATACTTTTTGCACATATGTTGCCATTTTGTGAACATATGAATTTAGACAGAATTAAGACAGCTGCACAAGATACCATTATCATTTCTGACTTCTGAACCCTGTTTGTGGGCAAACATATCTTGAAAAGAGAGTCTAATGTTGGTGCTTTTTTTTTCTTCCAATTATTGATCACTTAGTCACTTGCTACTTATGCATGTACAGCCTCTTGTATCAGGTGCTGCGTTGGGATTGGAAGGCCAGGTATGCTATTTGTCCCGTTCTGTTTTCTGGAGAACATAGGAAACCTTACAGATCCAGTTACACTTTCTTCTGCATCTTAACATGCTGTGCAAAGTCTCAATCTAACTCTGAAATTTACTGCCTAGCTCACTGTTTATAATTACAAAGGCAGTCCATGTTATCGATGCCTTTTTCCAACCCCGCCTCCTACAACGGCATGCCAAAGATGTGCTGATAGTGGAGTACTAGGAGTTGGTATGTCAAGAAATTCCTGTCACTAAATTTCTGATTACTAGTTTAATATCATATCTTTGTACCAATTATGAGCATGAGTTCTGGAAGAAATTTTTTTATTACTCCCCAAGTCTTACGAAGAGTAATCTGCAAGTCTTGGTTAATTTATAGTGCATTGTTGTGTCTACTTTTGTGATTGGGAAATCTTGTATGTGTTAGAGAATAGAGATCTATGCATTTTCATTTACTTGCTTTATCATTCTTTATACTATACTGATTGAACTGCTGAAGAGAACCACAACGTGCAGCATGATTGAATATCTGAATACTTCTGTCTTATTAATCAATTTATATTGCAGTTCCTGGCATCATTGGATGTCTCCAAGCACTTGAGGCCATTAAAATTGCAAGTGGCGTAGGTGAACCATTATCAGGGCGGATGCTTCTATTTGATGCATTGTCAGCTAGAATTCGTATTGTATGCTCTGTCTTCCATATGTTTAAGGTTCTTTATATGGGTTGCCTTTCAAGTGTGCTCTAATTAAGCTGTTGATGCCCTTTATTGTCTGCATTGTCTTTATGGTACAAATACGTGAGTTATCTGAGATTTTGTCTAATGTTGCTTAGGTCAAGATCAGAAGCAGGTCATTACAATGTGAAGTTTGTGGAGACAATGCAGCATTCACACAAAAACAATTTAGAGATCTTGATTATGAGAAGTTCACGCAGTCTCCTTTGACAACAGTATTATTTCTTTATTCACTTTGCCTTTTACATTCCAGTTGCAAATTACGTTTTCGTCAAAATACATTAAGATTGATTCATTTTCTTCCAAAATAAAGGTGAGCCGAAAGCATGCTGATTGGTGTATTTTAACAATAGCATTGTATTTTGTTAAAGAATTTGCACCTATATACCGAAATATCTGTTGCTAAAGAATTTTCAGAATTTGTGCTACAACTTCATTCTTTGCCTGTTTAAGATTCAAGATGATAGTCTAATTTTTCCAATTTCTTCTCTTTCTCTCTGCAGGCTCAGTTGAAGTTGAACCTGCTTTCAACAGATTCTAGAATAAGTAGTAGAGAGTTCAATGATAAAATTGTCGAGGGGGAAGCCCACGTGTTGGTAGATGTACGCCCTGCCCATCATTTTAAGATTGTTTCTCTTCCCAATGCCTTGAACATCCCGCTATCAAGTTTGGAGGTTAGGTTGCCTGAAATATCATCAGCTGTCAAGGAAGAGAGAGAGCGGAGGGGTGTTGAATCAGACTCGGGTGTAAGCTTATACGTTGTATGCAGAAGAGGTAATGATTCACAGAGGGCTGTTCAATTATTACACAATAAAGGCTTTAATTCAGCCAAGGATATCATTGGGGGCTTGGAGGCCTGGGCTCATGACGTAGATTCAAATTTCCCTACATATTAGAGGTTGAACAAAATCATCAGAATCTGACCTAATTCTGTGCCCGTTTTGTACCAGTTATTATGCAATTGCAGCACTCTGTGTGTGTGTGCTTATGTGCCCGCGCGGCTGGAAATGTTGTGCTCTTGCTAACAGTTTCAAACTGCCTCTAATATATCAAATAGTTTCCTGCTTAATCCACTTCAAAATGCAACCTGCATTGACATTCAGTTTATTCTTCAAGTGATCAAGCTCTTAAAGGAATATTATTGGATTCTTTCATTTAGATGTTTTAATTCAGACCAACAAAATAAGGGCTCAAAAGGATTATTGAAAAAGGGAAACTGAAAAAAGGTACATCATAGTTCCTTCCTGACTCGATTTCTTAAAATGTTAGGCCGTTATAGCAGTTTTGCTATAAATTCAACCAGCAGGGCATAGAAGATTAAATGTCAAAATTTCAATACTTCCTATAGCTCATCCCTCACCATCCAACAAGTAGAAGTTTCAAAAGCGCCATTCGGATGTACAGACCATTTTCTGCTTGTCTAAAATATGCAGCCCTTGGATCCGTATCAACCGCCACAGTTATCTGCAATGCATAATGATGAGAAATCAATTTGTCAACCAGCATAACTATTGTTCTTTATATATACATGAAAACCCCGATGCTTAGAGCACTTACCTCATCAAGTCTCGGGAGAGGATGCATCACCACAGCATGCTTCTGCATCACATTTAACACATTGCCATCCACAATGTATTTGCCTCGAGCTTCTTCATAAAGGTCAGTTCTCTCTCCAAACCTTTCTCGCTGAATGCGAGTTTGATAAACAACATCAGATTTTGATGCCACTTCCATTAAATCACCACTTTCTTCCCATTTTACTCCCTTCGATGTCAAATAGTCTTTTATATCATCCTGACGAAAGAATCATTAAATATGAGGAACTATAACCTAAATTTCCAGAAATTCTCCTGCACTATGTTTGGACTGAATGATTTGGTTAAGTTCAAATTATTTGAACGAAAATCAAGTCATTCCTTAGATTCATGCATGTTTAAAATCTCATTTGAAAAGAACTTCAAATGTCGACTTCTGTACGAAGGCATTTCAAATCCACACTCCCAACAATTTTTTTTCACATTTATCCATTGCATGATAAATTTAAATTTAAGTTTTCGAAGTCCTCCATCCATGCAAGGCTAGTTCATCTAGCACAAATTCAAAATTAAAGAACTCCATTGCACTCATTAGTGAAAAGAATATCTGTACTTGTTACAAGAAATTTCTATTACCTTCATTTTTACAACATCAGGAGAGACAAAATATATCTTCACATCTTCATATTTGGCAAGCAAGTATGCAAGTGAACGGACTGTCCTCCCATTTGCCAGATCTCCCACAAGTGCAACTTTAATGCTATCCAATTTACCTATCTCTCGTTCTATAGTGTATACATCTAAAAGAGCCTGCATAGTGTCACAGAGAAAGTTTTCAAACTCGAGAACTATAAAATCCGATATCATCAAATACAAACAGAAAAAGACGCATGGCGTCTTGAATATCATGCACCAAAGTATATTGTCCCTGACACCAGGGGATCTAAAGAAGATTGAAAGACAGGTCTCAGCCACTAGCAATACCTCATAATAACTTTACAATTGACATCTTGTCCTCACACCACATCTCACATCAATGACTAAATGCTGGTGACCAACTTATGATTTACTACAAAAATTGTGTCATGATGACAGTTTCCACATACAAACACGAAACTACAAAGTGGAACAAATAATTATAATACAATAAGAATTCTCTTCAAAAAAATAAAAGAATGAATAAAAAAGCGGGCTATGCATCTGCTTCATGGAAAAAAAAAAAAACTTGGGAAGGGTTCATGGATTAAAAACAATTTATGACTAAAAAGTAAACATAAGATCATCCAACAACTTACACAACATAAAATTCTATTGTCTCTCCTATCATCACATTGTCAAAAAGTTATGTTATTCAATAAGCAATTGCTTACTTTTTATATGACTGTCTCTCTTTTCAATTTTTTTTTTTCTTTTAATTAGCTGCACTGCTTGGAAAAAAAAAAGGCAGAAGCCATTGAAAGAAATTTCAGCACACCTGAGTTGGATGCTGTCCAGGACCATCCCCAGCATTAATAATGGGAATATTAGCAGTAGCTGCAGCTCTTCTTGCTGCACCACTTTCAAAATGACGCATAACGATAATGTCTGAATACCCTTCAACAGTTCTAATAGTGTCTGCAAAACAAGCTCCAAGTATAATTAAACAGACTGCCAGTCAACCAGTTTCATGAACAACAAGAACGAAAAAAAATCACCTTCAAGTGTCTCTCCCTTGGCAGCCGATGAAAATTCTCTTGCATTTTCAGTAGTCAAAACCTCACCTCCTAGCCGTTTCATGGCTGACTCAAAAGAAAGCCTAGTACGAGTAGACGGCTCATAAAAAAGGGTAGCCATGAGATAACCCTTCAGAATTTGACTCCCAGGTGAATTCTTCTCAATCTTCTCCATCTCTCTTGCAACTTCAAATATAGCACTTAGAAACTCTCTATCAAACTGCTGTGCCTCAATCACATCATCAAGTTGAAATTTGTTTCCAATTGAAAATGAAGGGATACTTTCAATATCCAATGTACTACACCGAATTCCCTTCCTTATCGAATGCCTTAATCCAGCAGAAACAGAGACAGGCTTTGGACAAAACGTTTGTTTACTAAACAGGCATGAATAATTGCACTTTATCCCAGTATAGAACTTCATAGGAATGAAAGAGATTGAACGTTCATTCAATAGAACGGTGGAAAACCAAGTAGACCCTGCCATTAACAGCAGCTTAAAATTCGCACAATATAACCTGCAAAATAAACCGACAATCACCATTTACAGTGTCGCGTTTATGCAGATTCAAACAAAAAACTTGATTGATCGATTAACAGAGAATAATCAAAATATCTACACTCTTTTTCATTTTTTATTTTTATTTTTTTTTCGAAGAAACCATTTCTTATATCGTATGAAAGCTTTAAAAACACATATAAGAAACACTAAAACATAACTGACCGAAGTAGAAAGCAAGAAACATAACAGGGAGGGAGGTGAGAGCATATAAACCTAGGAATAGTGAGAGAGAGCCGACTGCAGATTCTCAGTTTGTTTGGTTGGCGAGAAAAGGATAGGGTTTTAGAAGAGAGAGAAAAAAGCGGGATCTTTTGGAAAAGAAAACTGAAGCTTGGTTTTGGCGCAAATAAATAGAGGGTAAATTACAAACAACTCCTCCAGAGTTTCCTTTTTCATCATGAAAGTATTTAATCACACGTTCAATATTCCATTTTTAATTCTATATAGTCCTTTTTTTTTTAAGTATAAAGCGTAGACACAGTCAATTTATTATTATTATTATTATTATTATTATTAATAATAAAGTTGAGCACAGGTCACACCAATTCTATCAGAAAGCACAACTCAATTAATATATCCTAACAAGAAGAGATGCGCCATCGTATATAAAACAAGAACTTCCACTTGACCAGGAAAATATGCTAACAAGATCCTGAACTTGAATTCGTTGCATTTGCAGGCAGCTTATTATCACCTTTAGGAGGGTAGCGAGGCCATGGCCTGCGCAGTCTCGGAGGAAACGAGAATCGAGAACGAGGGCGACGACTAGGATGACGAGAACGCGAACGCTGACGCGGATGCGGACGCCATGGAGGCAGAGGATCAGGCTCAGAATATCCACACATCCCATAATCACAGAGGATTCCCCAGGGGCACTTGTTCCCACATTTGCCGCAATTGTATGGGCTAATATTGACATCAACACAAGTTCCATGGCAACATAGCCAACTAAAGGGGCATCTAACTCCGCATAAACCACAGTGATTAACGTTGGAAGACACGTCAATGCACTTATTTCTACAACACCGCATTTGAGCCCTCGGTCGATGTTTTCTCTCTCTGCATATCCAAGGGTTGCTCCTGCACCCAGCTGGGGTTCGCATTCGTGGGTGTTGGTGTGTCTGGTGTGGGTGCAGACGCATAGGTGGATGTAGGTGGTGGTGGTTTATATGCGGGTGGGTTCTCGTTACCTTGTTGAGCCATGGCGACGATGAGCTACTAGCAGTGAAATTTTGTTCCGCTGCAGAATATCCACTTGGAAAAAAAGAGAGCATCAATATAAGCAAGATAGCAATTAAAACATTGGATAGCCGCATTATATATAAGAAATCTGTATGTGTTTGTGTGTCTAAAAGAAAAGGGGAAAAAAGCTAGTTTCTTGAATTCAATAATGTTCTTGCAGCCGAGAGAAGATTGAAGGAGTTGGGGAATTCATATTTTTCTTACATTGTATGACAAATGAGGACGAGAGTTATAGGGGATGATAATCACCAACAACGTGATTAGGAAGAGGATGCTTCTTTTTGCTTTGTGCCCACACAAGTAATATCTTTTATCTTTAATTTTTTACAAATGCTATTGTTTAGGGTGCAACTGATGTGAGCAAACTGTTTTTGTATGATATTTCAAGAAAGAAAAGGCCATTGTTTATCTTTGAAAAAGAGAGGTTGAAGAACCTTTTTCTTGGGGCTTATGATCACACGTGATGTGCATGAGGATGAGGTCTTAATCATACTATGCCTATACCCATGGTTTCACTGCTCATGTCACGCCCAAAGATGAGGACTTCAACAACATTTGGAAGGCCTCAAAGATGTAATTAAACAAGAAAAAGTGCAACAAAATCAATCTTAAATCATCATTGACTAAACTGAGTAAAACCGGATTGCTCTGTAACTTCAAGCACCCACAGACACGAGAGTTCATTGCAATTCAGAGAACTCGCCTAGCTTTTAAACTACAATCGTGAGAAAACTCGAGCACCAATGCCATGCTCAACTTTGGCTCTTACAATGAGCCATTTTGCTGTGTTTTCTGCATCTTCCTGTCCATACAGACGCTTAATTAACGTGGCAATCTGTCCCAAACTTTCAGCCATTTGTCGTCTTGTCCTGAAGTGGTAGACTTCACCAACATGATAAAATTTTATCATCATAATATGCATCAACCTACTCTTGTGGTCACGTAGGATATCCACTGTAGGAGGGTAATCTCGTTTCTTGGTAGTGGAAGAAGCTGCAATTCCAACATCAGCAAATTGTGGAATTTCATTTATTGACAACAATAACATTAAGAACATGCATTAGTTGTCGACGCAAACATCACGTAATATTATAAAAGGTAACAATATCTTTTTTCTTTCATGCAGATCGATCAGTCCACTCCCTTTGCAAGCTGAAGTTCCGTTCCATCTGGGCATGGCACGGCCTTTCCTCTGCCCCGAGAGTAGGTTTTACTCCCTCCCTCCCCATTGGGCGAGGTTTGTGGATAAATGAACTCCTCTTGGTCTTTATTAACAGATATGGCCTAAATTGTGAGGGATATGTCGTTTTATTTGTTACTCTTGTGCTTAGTTGCAGATTCGGGCTATTGGCTCTATCTCTCTTCTGCCTATAGCCAAGAGCGACTCATGCATAGGGATCAATGGGTTGGCATGGTATATCTCTTAAAGGATCTACCGATGTAACTATCAAGGAACCTACTCTTTTTAAAGGCCAAAAGAGTCAAAGAGCTGTGCCCGTCGCCCGTGGTATCTCCCCTTGTCTCAGGCCCTGCCCCTTCCATAGCTATGTGCTTGTTTTTACTGTGTTGAGGCTCTCTTGGTTGCACCTTCTTCCTAAGGTTGCTGTTTGTAGTGAGATATCTGTAGCCACACTAAAGCTGCGAAGCCTGTACCCGTGACAAATT